>JAOTRN010000030.1:11192880-11204316 GCA_028566695.1 Bagroides melapterus
AGTCGCCTAAGCATTTCACTGCATATCGTACTGTGTATGACTGTGTATGTGACAAATAAAATTTGAATTTGAATTTGGAATTTGATTTTGCTCATTTGTCTCCATTTGCTCCTGATAGGAGACTGAAGTCTCATTCTGCAGTGCCACACATGGACAAACGGAGGCATCTCCCTCAGGCAGGGGGTGAGGAGTCAAAACTCTCTGACTCGGCCATCCGACCAGAGCATGACAGTGAGGTCAGACAGGGCAGAAGAGAACCAGGTGACTCAGTGATCACTACAAGAGTCAGGATGGAAGAACACTCAGATGTTCCTTGCAAGGTGCCTCGCTTCCAGTATGTTGACTTTCCCTCACTACATAAGTGTATCAAGCAGCTATCTGTGCCACCACTGGAGGGCTGGCTAGCCTCATGCCCGCTTGGAAAGGTGCCAACACACCGTCCCAGCAGCCCAAAGGAGAAGGTGCCGAAGTTTAAATATGTGGACTACCCATCACTCTACCACTGCATCCAGCAGCTGTCTGTGCCTCCACTGGAGATCTGGAGCTCAAAACTTTCAAAACCCAGCCCAGGTGGGTTACAGACGGACACAGTAGGGGTTCAGTGTCCCTCTCAGTTGCTTGGAGAAAGAAGGAAAAATGAAGAGATGCAGGAAAATAGAGCAGAACAACAAAGAAAGGAAAAGAGGGGGAGTGGGAGCACAGTCCATGTCCCAATTCCAGAGCAGGCAGTCTTGCAGTCTTGCATGAAAGATACACAACCAAGCACAGCCTCAGAGAAGAAGGAGAATTCCCAGGGAGATTCCAACATGCACCAAATGCACTATAGATTTAGCTCAGATTGTGTTTCTAGTTCTGATTCAGGTTCTAGACAACAATTGGACACAACAGCAGAAAGGAAAGAAAAAAGTCTCAGGCCAACTGTTATCAGCCTGGTTCGTACAGAAACACAGACAGAAAGACAGAAACACAGAGTGGTACCAGAGGAACGACCTGATAAGTGGAAATCTGCATCCCAGGTGGACCAGCCAAAAGATCTAGAGTTGGTCTTTCCCCTTGGCCAGCAGATATTTACAGATCCAGTAGAGCACCAATCTCAACAGTGCAGGTACAAAGTCAAGGTCAGTATCATGGATAAAGAGATCTCTAACTCTGTTGTAAAGAAGTCATCCAACTAATTTGCTTCTCACTTCACAGGGACCACACTGATGGCCTGACTTGAAGATGACCATCTTTCAGACTCTTCTAAGATATCATTGGTCACATGTTGTGACAAATTGACCTTGATCTGTTATTTTTAAAAAACAAAGAAACAGAAATACACCCTTTAGAATTTTGCCTTCCAAAATGCAAATAAAAGCTAAAAAATGAAAGGTATTACAAGCCAAACTGGGCTAATTGTCTATAAGACAATATTCATAGATGCACTCACATACTCATACACATTAACTCTACTGGAATTTTGAATATATTATACTTCTGTAGGCTTTGAAAAGAGAGGTATAATGTCCAATTTCTTTTACCTAAAAACTACCTTAAGTGCTGAATAATTTCACAGACATTAATATTTGCTGTCTTAACTGAGTAAAGACCAACTGATATAGCATGGTTAGCATGTGAGGAGAACATATCTGGTGAATCTGTTAATTGGATTTTTAATTGGAGATACTTAGACTAGCAGATTTGAAGCACTGAGTTTGTTGCCTCAAGAAAAACTGTGGGTACAAAATAGACAATCTCAGCCTAATAGCATGTTGCTCCGAATTCAGGTGTAGGAAACTTTAGAACTGGGTCAAGAACTGAGTGTGAGCAGCACTTTGGGCTTTCTCTCCCAAAGAGTAAAGTCGATCCTACCTTTGGGGAAACCAGACCAGAGCAGGATACAAATGCTTTGATAAATTCATAGGGGGTTGACTATTTAGTTCTTGGTGCCTAAAAGAGTGGTTGATGCTTATGCTGCAAAAATGGTTTGTTGATCTTATAATAACTTTTTTTTTTTTTTCTAGTAATCTTTCTACTTCTGAGCTGTTTTTATGGAATTTCATGTATGATTACTACAAGATAGGGTTAAGACCTATAAACTGGTTTTTAAAATATTTTCTTGTTTTGTATGTCTACACTCATTAGATAACGTATCATGGGTGTGTATTACACTTATTACCTGTAATTCGTACCAGTGACAGCAACAAGTGAAATTTGAGCTGAGATTACAAAGTAGGTATTACACAGTAATCCTGGACAAGTTCAGCGTCCAAATGACTGACTGAAATTAGACATATGGTGCATATGGTCCAATTATTTTTCCAATTCTTCACTCATAAATTTGTTACTACCTGCAACTGGTTGAAATATAGTGTATGACATACTAAAATGTAAAACCTAACCATGGTTTCATCTTATCTTGTCATATATGAGCTCTGATTAAACTAAAGCTGGGAAGGAAGTATGAAACATTGTTGGTGAATCTGGCATGTACCCATTATATACTGCAAAACCATTTGTGAGGTCATTCACTGATGATGGGTGAGTAGGCAGGGGCCTGTTCAGGACACAATGTCAAACTATGTCTTTATGGTGCAGGCTTTGTGCCCAGGGGCATTTTCAGGCAGGAAGGTTTGGACCCTTTAGTTTCTGTGAATGGAAACTGTAACTGTTTAAACTGTTGGGTATATATATAAACTTTTGGGTATATACTGTATTCACCATCATATGATTGGGGATATCAGAAATGTATTGTTGGTTGTGACAAGAAAGCATCATAAACTGTCCATATATATATATATATATATATATATAAAATGTATGTATGTATGTATAAACATATGTTTGCATGTGGAGTTTATATCGGTTTATCTATTAAAGTGTCTACTGAGTGAGTGACGGTCTGTGCTGGTACTCTTTCTGCCTGACTATGTTATTAGTTATTAGCTGATGACAGAGGAATCAATCAGTTGCGGACACATTTGTAAATGTTACTTGTGTAAAGTTTTGGGATTTCCCCTCAAGGATAAAAACGAAAGAAAATTTAAAAAAATAAAATAAAATACAGGAAATCCCCGCAATCGAGATTCTTATAACAGCAAGAGAAACCCGCCTCTGTTTTCACTCAACATGGTGCAGGCACGGAAGAAAAGAAACACCACTAGCAAGATTGGTAATAAACCCGGCGCGAATCCGAGTCGTTTGAGAGGAAGAAAACGACGTTCTGAGGACGGAAAGGACTTTGGAATGGGAGGAACAGGTACATGATTTCGAAGCGTCGCGTCTTTCTTATATGGATAATCTGTGAGGAAAAATAATATTTTTCCGATATGGGGGTCTTGCGCTATCTTTAGACGATTAAGTCCACCATCTGGCCGTAAGGGTATTTTAATGTATGTGCTTGCCTAGTTTCTGTTACTAAATAGGAATTATTCTTTAGCTGACACCCAAAGCAACTTTACAATAAACAATAACGCGTTTATGCATCGTATCTTTGGTAGACCATTACTTTATTATTCATTTCTGATTAATTTCATCCCTGAACTGAATCTTAAATCAATTTCAAAACAACCGTGGGTTTCACTTTTGCTTTATTTTAATATACGCCACTCAGCAGTGGAAATGAAACTGTGATCCTGAACATTCAACTGAAGAAGAGTGAATTTGTAAACAAAATGTAAACAAATGCCAATACTTTTTTCTAGTTTCATCACAAGAAGATCCACCCAAACAAAAAATTCACCAATCACTGCAGGTAAGGGGTTACGTCCTGGAATAATCTCTTAAAAACGATTATATACTACTCTTGAATAAAGTTCACGTTTCATGCACAGACAACAGAAGGGATCGTCGCCTCTATGCCATCATTGCCTGTGAAGTCAGATATCAGAATGGTGAGCACTACAGAAATGTATTCATATTCACAATTTCATATCCTTTTTGGGATTGATGGGAGTTGATTATTTCCCTATAACAGGACACAGAAATGTTTATTTAATTTTATTTTATAGTGTACAAAGAAGCCTGCAGTGGTTCCAGCAGGAGGTTCCACTTCACCACTGCAGTTCCCACAGTGCTCTACAACAACAGTGTGTGAGGGCTGCCTTTACCCTTGCCCTGATGGCACCTGTACCAACAAGTCATGCCCAGTTGTCTCATTGCTTCTCGCCTGTGATCGAGTCACAAAGTCGGGCAGCTATGTGTATGGCTGCCCTCTTTTCAGAGCCTGCCCCAACTGTCACAATATAATGATGCACGAGACAGGGTGTAAATATGTGACTTGTGCAAAATGCAGCCATCGCTACTGTTTTATCTGTCTTAGGACCACACAAGAGTGTACAAAAGACAAAACTAAATACTGGTCCTTGACCTGTTCCGCACCAAATGCAGCACGACAGAGATTTCAAACTTGACGAGCTGAACACTTATCTGTGTGTGTGTGTGTGCGTAAACAATTGTATATGAAATATATTCACAATTATTCAAAAGAAGATTTTTGTACAGAAAGCTAATATCTAACAACTATTTTGTATATTCTGACTCAAAACTTACCTGCTTTCCATATTTGATTGCTTTTTTTTTTTTAACAGAATGCTAATCAATAGTTTAAAAGCAATTCTAAAAGATGGAAACTCTGATGTATGGAATATCCAATAAATCTCACTAAAGGCCAGTGAAAGACTCTTTAATTCCAATGTTGTGAAATCCAAGATATCTGGAATGAGAAAAGTTCACATTTCAAGTAAACACCTTATTTTAAGGCACTTAAAGCAGCTTAAAAAATGTGTAAACAGTAAAATGTCTCATGTCTCTACCTGTTCCACCTCCAAAATTGAATTACTTTGGCACAGCAGAATAACTGCATGCACTGTAAAAATATAATATTCCTGATATGTTCAGCTTTTCAGAAATGATGCTGGTGAAATTACTGTATCTACAGATCAGACGTCTGTTTCATGAGAGCATATTGGTATAAATCCACAAGAATAAAGGCTGCCTTTATCCCAGGCAGCTGTCTTACCCAAAATTGTTGTTATTAATTATCATCACTAGATGAACAGATCTGGGAGTTTTGCTTTGACAACTATAAGGCAACACAGCCCTTCAATATTAGCTAGCAGTATGTTTTGTTGGGAAAAATTCCTTATAAACATCAAATTGCTAGGATTATACTCAGATAACTAGATTTCTAACGTTTTGAATGGAAATTTGAGTTGAACGGAAAGCAAATGAAAAAAACGTTACCATAGTTCTTAGGCAAAAAAGAAAAAGGCAGCATAGTTCCAAACAGTTTTCTTCACAAATAAATGCCATACAAATATACAAGTTAGGAAAGCACTGGCAGACATACCACAGATATTTGGTCCAGGAAATCTACTGCATTATGTCATGTCACATAAATATTTCCACCTTTCATTATGGCCAGAAACATAGCCCTAATTCATACTCTGCATTTAATGCTGAAAATGGGTGAAGTGAAAGAGAAGTTTCTCTTATGCCCTCCCATAACCCTCTAAGTTTGGTCTAATATTTGTCAAGCCACTTCGCTGGGCATGTGTCCTCTGATGGAAGCGTAGCCCGCCACAGTTCCGGAAGCTTTTCCCACATTGTGTGCACGAATATGGCTTCTCGCCTGTGTGGATGCGGAAGTGGCGTGTGAGCGCCCACGAGTGTCGGAAACGTGCAGTGCACTCTGTGCAAACATATGGCTTCTCGCCTGTATGGATCCTTTGGTGGATCTTGAGGTGCTCCATTCGATTAAAGTCTCGGCCGCACTGTGAACAGCGAAAGGGACTTCGCCCGGGTGGGTACAAGCTGCGTTTAGGACTTTTGTGTTGATGGCTTGCTAGTTTGGGCTGCAGGACACTGCGAAACCTGTGCACATCCTCTGGCATCGGAAACTGCCCTAAAGCATGCCCCTGTCCAGAGCTGTGAGTGGGGAAATGTGAATTAGAGGTGGGGTTATTTAGGGAGGAGGCATCTCTCCGGGACATTGGTGCATGGCATGTGTCCGGCTGGCTGGAGGATGCTGAAGCAAGGAAGTCCATACCTGGAAGTTCTTCTTGCAAGAGCGAAGGATTGGCTATTAGGGAAACCGCAAAGAACATACAATTGGTTACTTGTGATTAGACAATACATTACATTTTTATATCAAGGGTTTTTGTGATATTTTCCAAACAAAAGCTTCATCTTTAAAATTTCATCTTTAAAGCAGCATTTAAACTGGAAAGTATCCTCATAAGAATTGCATCCATAACAATACTCTCTCAAGGACATGCAATGCTGCTCAAAAGTGCAGTTTTAGGTAGACTTCCCTAAAGATGACAGTTTATTACTGTATCTTTTGACTGTTTTTAATAAAAATCTACTTAATATCGCATTATATCTATATAACTGTATATAGACAAAAATCCTGCTTGAACACGTTAAAACTTGTAAATTCAAACTTCTGACATATTAAATAGACGTTACGATAAAGTGGCTAGTGGCTAGAATACTTACTAAGCAACTAGATAAACTACACAGAGAGAAACTCCTTACATTCATCTTACTCTTTAATGATCCTACATGCAAGCATTAATTTATACGAACAATGTAAACAAAAAAAAGAAGGTAAGGTAAATTAAAGTATCCTGCAACAATTTAAGACAGGTAAAACCATGTGTCTGTGTTTTGCACCAAAACTTACCCAGAGAAGAGCTTCCAGGGGATGCATATGAGTCTGACTGGCAACTCTGTAGATGCAAAGGATCAGGTCTCCAATCCTCCAATAACTTTGACTGGGCCATTGACAGGGAATCCGAGCTAAACTCTTGCTCGGCGTCAGACATGGGGCGAGGACACTGATGAGCATCCTCCAACTTTGCTGCATGACCAGACTCAAAGGATACACAGCCCTTTATCTGGA
Source organism: Bagroides melapterus (assembly GCA_028566695.1). NCBI lineage: Eukaryota > Metazoa > Chordata > Actinopteri > Siluriformes > Bagridae > Bagroides > Bagroides melapterus. The sequence goes on from JAOTRN010000030.1 coordinate 11,199,767, forward strand.
CAACTGAAACTCCAGGTACCATTACTGCCCCAATGCATGCCTGATCAGCATGTGAAGCATTTTCCTGCATGGCAGGAAGGTCCTCTTTTATGTCTGTTTAAAGATGAAATATAAAGATTAAGTAATTCATTCATTCAGATATGAGTTATAAAACATTAATTACATATTACCTAAACCATGTTGTTACTGAAGAATGTAGAAGAATGTACTCTTATGTATGTTTTATATGTATATTTGTCTGATGATTAAAAAAAGTGTCCCAAAATCCCATGCATTTGAAAATGGGTTTCAGTTAGATGTGACTTAATACTGATAAAAAGATCTAAAAACTTTCAGAAATGCATCACGTGTGAGCAAGAAATCTTAGAAAAGGTTGAAATTGAACATCACCGTGCATGCACAAATAAAACATTGATTTTGTCTGACTTCAAACACCCAAAAGGAATAGACAAAGCTCGCCTTGTGTCTCCTGTAACTGGTGTGCAAACTCTTCTCCTGTTATACTGGGTTTAACATCCTGTACGGACTCGATACCGTCCTCTCCGATCTCACAAAACGTTTCCGTGCGACGCGCATACAAATCACTGGGAACGTCTTCATGTGTCTCTTTGACATTAAGCGAGGAGTCGATTCGTGGTTCGGGTGGAATCGGGCTTGTGTTGACTGCAACGTCGCGAGTCTGCCGCGTCTGTGGCGTGCGACTCCGCGCTGTGCGCAGCTCCGTCTGCGCCAAGGTGAGCCTCGTCTGGAGGTTCCGGTTAGCCAGTAGGGATTTATGCAGCTGATCCCGCATATCGCGGAACGCTTTGCCGACCACTTTGGACACCTCGGTTACCGCGAGCTCTCCAGCGACACCGAAGGCGCTTTGGATGCTCGCCGTGAGTTCATCGTGGAAGGAAATGGACAGCTCGGCGAGCAGACCAGAGTTTGGTAAACTTTCGTGGTTGTGTGCCATAATCGCGTTGAATAATTACACAAAGCAGTTTACTCCTTCCCTGGTAAACAATATGCTAGTTAGAGACCTACCAACTCTCCGCAAGCTGCTATTTCCCACACAGCTGACAAATTACTAAATCTACTTCTAGTTTATCATCCGATTCTATGAGCTGTAACACATCTGGTTTTGTTTGAAACCTCGTCGATTATTGTAGCCTAAAGTTTACCTCAGTCTTTCATTCAGCTACGTTGAACAACTAGCTACACACCTGGCAACACATTTCACTACCTTAATAAACTTTTTCCTCATACAATAAACGCGGTTTATCATACCGAACGCCTGGAACACGAACGACTCTCCTAAGTACGCCGAATATTTGCTTTTTAAAACACAAAACGTGAAAGCCACGTCCCATTAATTCATTTTCATAGTGTGGTCCGTCTATCACATCACTTCCTCCTTCCAGGAAGTTGTTACGCTTTCATCCGTCGACAAATCCCGCCTCCTGCGTTATGATTGGCTAATTCAAGTTTATAACCTGTTAAGCCGTTCTCTCTAATCTTTATATGTATAACGTGGATAATGAATATGAAAAAACGAAGTTCGGAGATTCGTGTTGGATTTTTTTATATTAGTCTATGTATAAATTAATTTTACTCGGACTTACTCCCTGCCTATACAATAGACCTAAAAAATACTAATAATTTGTAAAGTGAAAGACGATGTAAAATTTTAGTAGGATTTACTAATGGAACATCCATAATAAACATAATAATTATGGCTGTTTATCTGACATATGCTATATGGCCAAAAGTTAGTGGACACCTAATCATCACACCCATATATGGACTATTCATCTGCTGTTGCCACAAAGTTGGAAGCACACAAAATTACATCCATGAAGACATGGTTTGTGAAGGCCTGCACACAGCATTTACCTAAACCCCTATGAACAACTTTGGGATGAACTGAAAAACAGACAACACCCAAAACCTCCTCATATATACTTTGTGAACCCTTTAAAAATCCCTACTTTTCTGCACAAATATGACCCAAACAATCATTAGATTTTCACACAATTCCTAAAAATAAACAAAGTGAACGTAATCAATCAAATGAGACAAAAAATATTATACTTCATTTAATTTTTGAGAATTAATGATCCAGCATTGCATATCTGTGACTGCAAGTAACTGCAAGTAAAGTTTCTGGTAACTGTTGATCAGTCCTGTAGAACATTTAAGAGAACAAGAATATTTTCTCATTCCTCAGTACAGAGGTTTCCTCACTTGACCTGCTTGCTTTAGGTTCTTTCAGGAGATTTATTTTCTACTAAGGTCAGTACATTGACTTGGCCATTCCAAAACATTATCTTTGTTCCTTTTTAATCATTGTTTGGTAATTGTGATTGTTGTATAATTCTGAATTATATAATGGTACGCTGTCTTGGTCCTGATGCATCAATACAGGCCAAAATTATGATGGTATGACCACCATGTTTTACAGATGGTATAAGATTCTTATGCTGGAATTCAGTATTTTCCTTTCTTTAAGAAAAACATTTCTCATTTTAAAGCAAATTGTTTTATTTTGGTTTAATTCCTCCACAAATTATTTCTCCACTAGTCCTCAGGCTTGTATGATCTTTAGCAAACTTCATGGGCAGCAGTGTTCTTTTTGGAGAGTAGTGACGTTGTACTTTTAACTCTGCCTTGTACATCAAGGTTGTTCAGTGTTCACCTGATGGCAGACTCCGGAACATTAATATTACCCAAAGTAAAAGAGCTGTAAGTTGATTAGAAGTTACTCTGGGTTCCTTTCTGACCGAACAGACATTGGGTACATTATAACACTGTTACATGTTTTGCTTTTGTAGTGATTTTTGTTAGCTAAACACTTCTGGAAAGTGTTCTAATGATCTTAAACTTCCTGCATTTGTACAGAATCTGTCTGACTATAGATTTCTGGAGTCCAAACTCTTTGGAGTTGATCTTGTAATCTTTTTCCAACCCGATGAGCAACATTAACTAATTTCTCAAAGTCCTCAGAAATCTCCCTTGTTTGAACATCATGAACATTAGAACTTGATATAACTCTGTTCTTTAATTAAAACAGGGGATTGACAGAGACCTGACTGGCATCCCATTGACTAGAAACAGATGGACTCTAATTTAACTGTCCAATTAAATGCTAATCCTAGAGGTTCACATACTTTTGCCTCTCACAGATATATTATATAGTATTGGAACATTTTCCAGAACAAAAAAATTACCACGTATAATATATTTGTCTGATTTGTTTAATTGTATTCACTTTATTTTCTTTGAGAAAATCTGATGTCTTGAGTTATATTTATGCAGAAATATAAACATTTCTAAAGGGTTCACAAACTTTCAAGTGACACTATATTACAGTGTGTGTGTGCATGTTTTTTAAATTAGTAAAAACAACATATAATAATAATTTAACATTTCTCTAATATTCCTTCAAGCTCTGCTTGCAAATATATTAAAACATGTAAAGTGAAAATATATTTATTCAACAGTGACCTAGCAAAGTTAACCAGGCAAAATGGCAGAAGATGTCTAACTTTGTCAGGCTGTGTTGGGTAAGCCTAATGACAGTTCATGCAAATATTGAAGTGCATTCAAATTTGGCAGACAAGCCAGCATTACACACCCTTTAGTTTTACTTTTGGTCAGTGATTTAAATTACTGTGGCACTGTTAAAAAAATCATATCAAGTGGTCAGTAGTACCACTGAAAGTTCACATTGTTCCCCTTCTTATACTCAAGTTCAAGCTAGTTCACGGATTATAATTAGCAGATGAAGTGAATTATTTGAGTTGGGACAGTGATTGAACTCCAGGACCAGAAACGACAAACAGTGAATGACATTCGAAAGCCAGCGATTTTATTTAAATAGACGTATTTGAACATATTTTGATCCAAGATTTAATATTATTGTTTTGACTAAGTGAATGCACATTGCTGGCTGTTATACCTAGGCAAATTTAAACAAAAGGTCAACCAGCAGATGTCGTAACCGCTCAGAGCTTTGACTACTTGTGAGTTGCCAGATCGTGTTTTTTCCCTACAGTGAATAATGCTATTGGGAGGAAAATGGTTTTAGCTTGTGTGGAAGGATAATGTAATTTGCTCTTTATGTTTGACTTGTAACTGTGTCGCATTAATTGTTTCATATTTTTCAATGGTTCATAACTAATATAATGTATTTTAAACCTAGAATTGATTTGACTTTTATCTGGCAACCCCTATTTCAGAACGAGACTCACAGACTTGGCAATGAACATGGAACGGGTGATCCCGCATTTATTAATTAAAAAGCAAAAGCGATGTACACAAAATAGTGAAAATGCAAGGGTTCGTCTTCGGCGAAAATGAGATGACACTCGAGCAACATCTGAAAATGTATTACGTCAAATATGAAAAAGGAACAAAAAAAACAAAGGAAAAATAAGAAGATTAAACCAGAGAAACCCATATTATTATTAAGCTACTACAGACACGGGGTTGCCAGATTTTCACCCAAAAGAGCTCCATAGTGATGTGATGGAAAGCGCTCGCGTGTTTCACAAAATTTGGCACGTTTC
>JAOTRN010000030.1:11254013-11268211 GCA_028566695.1 Bagroides melapterus
ATTGAAGCCTTTGAAGTCGAAAGCATTTTAACAGCTGGCAAACAAATTTTGCACTGAACTGTTATATTAGCGCCCTTGTCGGATTTCAGGTTGAAATTATTTTTAAATTTCCAGCATTTCCATTTCTTAGACTGGTTATAATAGTGTAAGCTTTCAGCAGCAAATGTGGATTAACGTAATTTGGCAGACGTGGTGCCCCGCAAATTAAACCAAAGAACCAATCAAAAGCACACCCAATCAGAGAACCAATCAGAACAGCACCACTTGCAATTAGGGAGCACAACAAATTATTATTATTCGACATATCCTAGGTTTTTAAAGAAATTGTTTAGATGGAACCCTATTTGTAATCTTTAACATTTTCATAAGTAACTGTAATTTAATTACACATTTTTTTCAGTAACTGTAACGAATTACTGTTACATTTATTTTGTAATTAGATTGCGTAATGCCGTTGCATGTAACTAGTTACTCCCCAACACTGGGTATGTGTATATGTGTATGTTTTTCTAGGTTCATTCAGATGATTCAGGTTTATATTTTGATCCTTCTGGTTGTTCAGCTTCATATTTTGCCTTTAAATCTGTCTAACTGCTGAACATAAAAGAGAGTGTTTTCTGTATACGCCAAGTATGAAACACACATCAGGACTATACAGTATATGGGAATGCTTGAAATGAAATTTTACGTAACGTGTGTGTAACATTAAGTACTTCAATGACAACACAATCTATGTTTGTCTTTTCTTATGACCGCTTAAAAGTCAAGTGAAATTTGAATCAGCCAAATAGCAACTCATAGATTCTTTTGGACCCAGATGTAGACAAATGTCAGATGTAGAAAAAACAAATACAGAGACTAATAGGAAACAAAGACAAAGAGAAAAACCTGAAAAACTGAAGGGAACAGAGGACCAGACTTGGTCTTAAAAACTTGGATGAGAGACAGGTTCACACTGCCAGATATTTACCTCAGATGACAAACATCAACACTGTGCATATGTATTAAAGTTCATGTTTGTCATCTGAGTTAATTAATATAATATCATTTTTGTTTTGACTTCTATAATTATTAATTATGTTTAATTAATTTATGTCAATGTGGATGTTTTTTTCACTTATGGATTTGCAGAACCTGGAGTCAAGATTGAAGGTTTTGCTGCCTGATGATGTGGGTGCTGCTTTAATGGATGGTGTTGTGTTGTGCCATCTGGCCAACCACATTCGCCCTCGGTCCGTGGCCAGCATTCACGTTCCCTCACCTGCAGTAGTAAGTCTGACCCCATTTTAATACAACAACACGTGTCTGTAGAGGTGATAAAAAAAATTCCACCAAACAAAAAAGGATCCCGTCCTGTTTCTCCAGAAACTCTGCCTATTACTGTGCTGCGGTTCACTGATGTAACATGCAAACCCTTAAGTAATATCACATTCTTTTCTTAATAATTATACAGTACAAAAAATAGCTTGGCAAGTAGAGCTCATGGCAAAGAGCTACAGCAGCTGTGTACTTGAAATATTGTCTAAATAATGTGTGACCATGATCTCTATATACAGTATGGTAGTAAATTAATGCAGCACCAAAGTACCATTGTTTATCGATCTTTAGTGAGAAGTCACTATAAATTACACTTACGGTATGTTTTTTCGTTCATTTAAATATGGATTCTACTAAATCTTAGTGCTTAGTTTGTTTTTCTGTCATGTTACTGTAGCAAAAGAGGAAAAAAGATATTTTACAAGCTTGAACCTTAATAATACATGAATACGGGTTTTCCTCCACAGCCGAAGCTGAGCATGGCAAAGTGTCGGCGGAACGTCGAGAATTTTCTGGATGCGTGCAAGAAACTTGGAGTGCCACAGGTAAGTGTGAAATTTTCTTGAAAGTGTCTTTTCTTACATGCACTCAGGAAGTGCTAGTGGTGGCGTCGAGGAACACTGGTTGTGTGGTCAGAATATACCACTGCTGGTAGTCGGTCACAGGAACGTATTTGTATACACTTTCAGATTAAAACTCCTTAATCACTTAATTGCCACTTAATGGCCGCCACCTACGAAACCGTTCCCTTTAAGGAAGTTGTCTTGCTGTTACGTCTCCAGTGCACCTGTTGTCATTAATTAGTTCGTTTAAGAAATTAATATTCCTTAATGACTTATTCACCCACACCTCTGGCAGTTACACCAGCATCAAACAAACTGACAGATGATTTATTTGCTGGAGCGCACAATTATTATTTAATGATGGTTACCAGAGGAATGTGTCACAACAAACATTCTGTCACACCCTGCTACGCGAGGCTACATGGCTGCAGACCATTTAGTGTGACCCTGCTAACCTGTCTACCTGTTTATCAAAAGGCACCTACAATAGGTAGGAAGCTTTGGAACATTCTCAAACTTTCATCTGGTCTAACAAGTCCTGTTTTCTTTAACATTACCTGGGCACAGGTATAGTACAAGGCACCAGAATGCATGCTCTGGGCAATGTTCTTCTGGAAAACCCTGGGTACGAGCATTCACATGACTTTATCGGCAGTCACAGCATCAATAGATAGAACCCAGCAGCCATATGTCCATAAGATGAGGGGTTATGTTTTGGAACATGCGCAGTTCCTTTACTCTTTAAATTCTTCTCTTCCCATCAGTCTGGTAAATGATGTGGATATTTGTCCCATTCGTCCATAGGATATTTTTACAGAACTGTACAGGCTTGTTAGATTATTATTATTTTTTTTTTCTAATCTAGTTCTTCAAATCTAACCTAATGTGCATTATCGGTTTTTTTTATATCTAGTGGGCAACCATCTGTATTTCTTATAGTCGCCTCTTGATTGACTTTTGTTTGGATCTGGTCAGTTGTGAAGCATTTTTCAGTAGGAAAAAAATTCACTAAAGATATAGAAAAAAAATTATGGATACAACTCTATTGATGTGTTTTCTCCTGCAGGACAAGTTGTGTTTGCCTCATCACATTCTGGAGGAACGAGGTTTGGTGAAAGTCGGTGTTACCGTTCAAGCCTTGCTGGATTTGTCATCGTCCAAGCCGACGCAGACATCCACCATGTAGCACTCAAATTGGGAAAAAGCTCTGCCAAAACGGATAAACAGGCATTCACTAGCGTTTTCCATCCTGCCTTATGTTCGTCTGAGCCTTCTGCTAGATACACTCCTTTAGCCTCTGAACTTTAACCAAGCTTTCTCTGAGCAGACTTAACATCCCCTGCTACGAAGCCACAAAAGAAAGTTCTGGAACCTTCCAACCTTAGTTTAATAACACACAAGCAACCGAAAGACAGTGGAGAAGATAAGAAGATAAGAGAGAGGGATAGAGAAGAAATAAAGAAGACAGATAAGATTATCCACTGAGGTAGTTGAGGACTACCTCAAGTAAGATTGTGCATTTTTTTTCCTGTCTGTCTCTGGTTCCATTAAACATTTCACCAAATGTTAAACAAATCAGCATGTGTTTGTGGCTGCTAATGCCAAAACACTGTGTTACACAGGCAGCATACTATTTTAACAGTAGAGTGCTAGTGAGGTTTAAATTTACCCATGAGAAAAGTGGCTACATCATTATTTATTAGAAAAAAATCTTATCATCACTCTTATTCATGTTTCCTTTAACCATGGGGCAGCTCTGTTACCCCAACAAATGACAAACTTTTTTATTTAGCCACTCTCATGAAGGTGAACGGAAGCTTTACTTCTCCCTCCTACCTCTCGCTATCTCTCTTCCTCTATTTCATTCTCGTTCACTATATTCATTAAGATATAAATAAGTCCAGGAAGACTTTTTTGGACAGTTGATTGGCTGATATGGAGCACTGGGTATATAGAAGGCCCTCCTCCTGCATGAAGCCACTAAATTGGAGAAGTACTATCTTTGTGTGTTTGGAAGAATTCCTTGTACACGTTTAAGAACACAGATTTTAAGCTGTGGACAGGAGAAGAGACAGTCAGTGATCAGTTTTTTTCACTGTATGCACACTGACAAAGCAACATACGCTAAAAAAAGGATAAACCGGATCTATATCTATATATTTTTGTTTTGTTTTAATTGGATAAATGAAACGAATTGCTTAGAAGGATCACTTCATTGACTTTTAGTTGAAATACTTCCGTGCCCTGCATAATAGTTTTTTTTATTTTAGTCCCGTTTTCATTTTTGTGTATGTGCTAAGCGCTCACACGGCACGGCATCATAACACTCAACATTACAATCCTTAGCGTAGGAAATGCAACAAGGCATTAAAGTTAATCTAACAGCACAATTTTTTGCATCTTACATGCTTGTAAGCTATGCTAGTTTAAGAAAAGACATGATTGGGTCTTACTTTTCTAGGCTATTCCTATTTCTCATAACTATCAACTATGTTGTTTTTTTTTGTTTTTTTTTAATCTTTAAGCTTCGGTTCTGTTCTGTAAACATCAAGTAGTTTTAGACCAGTATTCCTACTGGTATCAAATCCTGACTACTGACTGTAAAGAGATTTGTCCAAATTATTTATGTATTTATTGTATATTTATTGATTGTTTTTCTACAAGCTTTTTTTTTATTTCATTGTAATACTCAGGTGGGAAGTGAGGTGGGATTAGTCTTAATTACATACTTGCATACTGACACGGTAATGATTCCAGTCAATTGATCATAAAATAGTCTTTTTAGTCTGTTCTGTAGAATTATTTTATATTTTGTCCCCCGAAAAAATGTTCTGACTGTTGACATGTTGTATTGAGGTATAATTCTTTATGGCCTGTATAAATACAGCAGCCTTTCCACTTATATACAAAATACATGGAAATGACGTTTTGATGTGTAGATTCCGTCTTGCCAGGTCTTTATTTGGAATTGTTCAGTCACTTATATATTCAACAGTAAGGTCTTTACACTGGTTCTATGCATTTTGTATTGTTTTTATTTCTTTGTGCAAGCCATAACATGTGTGACACCTTGTTGGCCCTTGTTCAGTCAAAACACCTGAACTGGTTAAATTGTTCATATTTTCATCAGTAAGATCTTATCACAGATTCAAGATATTCAAACCACTGTGTGCAAAATACCTCAATGTCCAGTTAATACAAATATACAACGGGGAGTTATAGCATATTGCTTTCGATCCTTTCTTCCTTTACACAAGCCACGGCATGCATAACACCTTCCTGGCACTTTTATTTTTTTTATATGTTCTGTTCGAGTTATATTTGTCTCTTGAGCTAGTTACAGGACTGACTCATCTAATCCTAAACCTTTATAACAGGCTGTTTTCAAACACCTTTGAATCTCCTCGGCAAAATACACGCATGCTGATTGAGTGCACATGTCATTGAAATATCTCATCTGTTTTCATCCCTTTGCCCTTGTTTTCCACTTACAAAAGCAACATTTAAGACAGAATGGGAAATATTTGATAAGGAGTGCCAGTTGATTGATGTTCCAAAAGTGAAGATGAGTCCACAATACTACCAGAAAAGCATACTGTGTGATTATTTTAATATGACTGGCAAGTGTTTTTTCTCTTCCATCTGTATAACAACATTGCTTTGTTACGCTGTAAAGAACATATTAATTTGTACATAATTTGTGTAATGCAACACTGAATTGTGATTATGATGTTGGTTTAATATGCAATTGCAATAACGCAGTTTTGTGCCAGTAAGAATATCTTTACCCCAAGCTACAGACTGCCATTTTTTCTTCTTCACTTCACTAACATTCCCTAGACAATTTGACTATTAATTTCAGCAACATTTGTCTTTTTTCCACCTCATTCAAATGCTGTTCTAACTTTTTTCTTAAAAAATAGTGTACTGAACAGAAGATAATAGCGACATGGTTTGGAGAATCAGCATGCACGGTGCATACTGGCTTTTTAAGTTTCCTTGCAGCTCTGTAATATTCTGTAAAAAAAAAAAAAAAAGTGGGGGTCAATGTGCACACATTTTTGTCAGGACAGTATGATTTCTACAAAGATGTGTGCGTAGATAGATGTTTTGTACGAAACATGACTTTGTTTGCATGCTCGGATCCTCCGTGATCAACTTTCTGTTCCTGTATAAACTCTGTATAAAAGTATTAGAACATTTCTTAAAGAAACGAGGAATTAATCAAACGGCTTCAAAGGTCACGAGAAGAAACAAAAGTTCGAATAAAAAGACCTTTTCCAATTATGTATGTGCTAATTTTAGTGTTGTTTTTAAACATCTGATGCATGTTTACTTCTGATATTTCTGCCTCATATCATTGCAACACTGCATTGTAGTATGAAGACTAGATCACTCCTTGTGTCTCTCTCTAGTCAGTAACAAGTATTAGACTGACCTCTGCATTTCCAGGGAAATGATATCTACCAGTTCCCTGGAAAAAGGGAAACATAGCATTCTGGAAGGAAAGAAGGAAATCCAGGGGTCATAGGAACAGAATGTAATCAAGATACATGTTTGTGCTCCCAATAAATGAATGTTAGATCCAAAAAAATTTTTTTAATTTAAAACAGGCTTCAGAGGCTTCCTATGTTCATCACTGTTCCATGATTGTATCCCCTGCCAGATGAATGGCCGATGATGCTCATAAAACCATCCTGGTTAGAATTTAAATGTCCTTTTAATTCAAGATCCATTTTTAAGTAAGATGAGTTGTGAAAGAAAGCTGATGGGTTACAATGAGTTTGGCTGACCCAGCTTCATTACTCAGTACAGTATTTTTTTGTCCCGTGTCCCTTCAATTGTTCCTCTTTTGCCTGGTGCTGATTTTTTATTTTTTTTTAACATTGTGATGTGTTTTTGTGACTGCCACCAGCAACTTGTGTGGCATGAGTGTTATTAGTAGTCTCACACCTGACTCACATATCATGGAATTATGCATCAATGCAAATATGCAGGAAATTGCTAAATAACAAAAAAGATTTTTGCAATTTACATGTGACATGGTCGGATTGAATGTTTTTTATTGGTTTCATCTGCATGGGCGAATGAAAGATGTAGATATAAAACCACAGGAAAAATGATTTATTTACAATCCATGACTTTATGAACTAAAATTTCAGAAGCACCAAATCTAGCAACTTGACCCTAAAAAAAGTCTCAAAAGTAAATACTTGGAAAATATAATTACTACACTGAATTAAATTCCAAAATCCTTTTTTTTCAGTGTCATTCTCAAACATTCATACAGTTCATAGAATCGCCTGCTTTGTGACTTCAAAAGTTTGGTAAGGTTATTGTCCCTGTAGACCACTAGGTGGAGCTGTATTCTGTTTATGAACAAAAAGCGATCTCTGGAAGCAGTGCACGTTCAGACGCTTTCTAGAGTAGTGTGTGTAAACGCACACGAAGAGCATCCCTACAGAGAAGTGCTCCGTCCTGCCATTCAAAAACATCAGGTGAGTTATTCTATTTATGTCATTCTTGTACACAAGGCTTTAAGGTACTGTTTTCTTTGTTTGTAAAAAGAATTGGTATACTCTTCTTCAAACTTTTCTTTGACACTTTCTTTGTCCAACTGGGAAATGTGTAACTTGTTGAAATGATTATGCGTTAGAGGAACTATGATATGAATCTTGATGGCATGTCGTGATTATATGTTCATCTGAATGTTCAGAATTTTTTTGAACGTCAATAGCTCTGATGCACTGGTGTGTGGGTGAAAAGTTGGCACTAACTCTTAAGCTTATGACGTGTGTAGGTGTGTTTTTCCTCATGCTCTGATTATTGGCCACTATGCTATGTTTGATTTGCTATGATTTTCTTGATTTAGCTGATCTTAAGAAAAATAGAACCCTGACCCTTATGCATCAAATACTATATCTCCTGTGATATTTATCTAGCTGGGGACATAAACTTCTGCATCTTTGTAATAAATGTTCTTTTAGCTGCATGCTAATATTAGTTGCCACATGGCAAATTAACTTTAGGACATTATTATTATTGTTCATGAAATGGATTATAATTAGAATTTTGTGAAAAGTGAATAGAGTGTCTCTTAAATTTAAAATTCAAAAACCTAAAAAAAAAAAAAAAAATCTTTCGCATTACAATTTAACTGGCTCTTCTGTTCATCTCAGGAAGATCACATACATTACTGAAGGATGATTTTGTGCCATCCATCGTCCTGGATGTATTTAGTCACCTTTGCTTTGTTGACTAAGCACGTGTCACATTCAGTTGTCACAGCAGACATGTCAGGTGAGCTGTGTGATTGGTTAATGGTGTGAGTCTGCATTTTGACTTAAAAAACATTAGTGAAACTAAATGTTTCAGTGATTATTTAATAATGACCCAGGAACAATCAGTTTCACTTATTGCATACAACACTTTTTCTCCAGTGGATCCTCCAGAAAACATAAAGATCATCGATCCAGGTCATCTGGGTTACTTGACCATTGAGTGGAGTCAACCAAGCAGCTTGTATAACCTCTCAAACTGTGATATTCGCTACCAGCTCCGCTTTTATGACACATATACAGAGAGATGGAAGGTATGCCTCAAAACACATGAACACACGTTCTCTGGGCCTTTTCAGATCTTAGGAAAGGCATACAGCATATAATAATTTTCTTTATTAATGCTGAATGTAAGCAACTAAACAAATGAAATCATAAAATGGGACTATGAGTTACAAGAAAATCTTACCAAATCTCTATGATAAATAAATAATTAAAAACATATCATTTTTAAATGATATTTTTTCTTGATCATTTTTTTCACTACACTAACTTATCTTGAAAGAGAAGCTCACTTCCTTGAAAAATCCTATACCTTGGACACTTTGACTTGAGGCATTTCTCTTGAACTTATGTGATAAGATCATTGTTGTATGTTGTCATCTGTTATTCCAATCAAAGTCATGCCTATTTTCCATTTCACTCAATTACCACACCTACATTTTTCTTTTAATTTCCAAGTTAGAGTTTTTTTTTACTCCTTATATATGAACTACAATCTGTGATACTTTTGTGAAACTACCATAGAGTGACCTGACCTTGACATGGCTGGGAATGAAGTTTAAAAAATGCTTTATTTTGGTTGCAGTCTAAGGGAATCCACATATGCAAAAGTTTTAATGCCACAAATTTTCATTCCAACTGAAGAATCTTGTTTCATGGCTTAGTAATTACAGAATTAGATTTATCTCACCTGGGAAGATTTTTTGTTTTCCTTTCAGTGGCCTGGATAGCATGTATGTATTGTATTGTAAGTCATTTATCTAGCCTCATGCCAAACATGCACAATATGGTCCTTAGTTTACCTACAAAGATTGACCAATGAAGCATTTCTTGACATATTTATGCTGCTGACCCTGAGCAAATTTTTCACATCATCTGCGCTGTCTATGTTTATTTTTGGCAATGTTTGTAGCTTGTGAGTTACCTAGAATCCATTAAGCTTCTGTTCCAAAGAAGCCTTCAGGCAGACAAAATCCGTTACTTGAACTAACATCAACTCATGAGAATAAACGAAATATGTATTTAAAACAACAATTTGCAATATGTCAAACTCCATCAATCAATGTGCTGCAGGTTTGTACTGTGTAAAATACTGTGTTTGTAGTAATATAATTACATTGGGCAAATATTTCTCTTCCTTGAAGAGAGTTGTTTTTGTTTTTTCATGTAGACAGGATGCCAAAACTCTGAGAAAAAAACTCATACGTTTTCATAAATATCTGTATGTTTGTGGATGGGGCATTAAGTGAATCAGCGGTCATTTTTACTGGGATTTGCAAGGAAATACAATAAAACATCAGCTTTGTTAGCAATATATTAATCTTTGAGACATTTTAATTTTTTTTTTTGTTTTGTTTTTTGCGTGTGTCTCATGTGTGCCAGGGTGTGCAGACGAGCAAGCTATTCTATGCAGCCCAGTTTGACCTGGAGAAACCCATCCGGGTGAGAATGCTCACCCTGCTGAAGGGTTTGTGCACCAACGGGACAAACATTCTGGGACAGGAAGTCGAGATTGTGCACACACTTGAACACAAAGGTATGCTGGAGTCACATGCACCATTCCACTAAAATGGTCGATAATCTGACTGATAATGAAAGGGCCTTATTTAAGGGCCCAGCAGAGGCAGTATGGTAGTGCTGGGGCTTAAATCCTTGGCCTTCTGTTGGGAAAACCAAAATCTGAATAGTTGCGTCACCACACGGTATTGGAACTTCTTGACCTATTCGGATGAGAGTTTAGTTCCCAGTGTTATGTCTCACAGTATGTCATCCTTTCTTCATTCCTGGTATGTGAAGATGAAAATATTTATTGTTGGAATATCCCTTAAGAGAGTTGAATCAGACCATTACATTAGGCTGTAATATAATGGTGATTTCCCAAGTACTAAGGAACTGCCTGAAAGAATCCTTTATCATAACCTTGTTTAAATATTTGTCAGCCCTACAATTTGAAAGGAAACTCTAGGTGCAGTTTGCACCAGATAATATGAGCAGTAAGTGCCGCAAAAGAAAGAGAAGAAAATATATGAAGCCTTGTGGCTCTCCCCTCCGACTATGCCCACCAAACAAGACCACTTGAATGCAAACCAAAAAAAATGGACATTTGTTAAAACCTCTGTGATCTGGGCCCTTGAAAACCTTTATTGTTATATGGAAACTGCTTATGATCCAATTGTCTTTATATTCCAGGCCTTTCATTAAATTAATCAAGTATGGTCCTTGTTTAGTTGAAGAAAATGAAGCCACAATGACCAGTTGTCCCCCTTGGATTGAATCCAGTTTGGCAAGAAAATTATGCAATTCTTAAATATTCCCACAGTTAGTGTAAAGGTCATAATGTTTAGTCAGTTTTTGGCATTTAAATTGTTTATTTCAGGAGAAGTGAGTCATGAGGCTACTGTTTTAAATCTTTCTTGGAGTTAAATCTTTCCTAGTGGAGTTCAGAAGCCACGTATCTGTGATTATTTTTGAAGTTTGAAGCCATTCAATATGTTAGATAATAAACCTTCATTTAAAAAACATGTAGGACTTCACAGTTATGCATCACACAACCAGCAAATCTAGATTATGAACCCAGAAAAGGATGGGAAATGAGTATTTATACTCACATACTTTGTGATAGAACTATAACAAAGAAGGCACCAAGGAACTTGAGCGTGAGCAGAAAAACAATCATTCCTTTCAAAACAGCACTAAACAATGCTGACCATGTCAAGTGCATTCAGCAAAGGCCAAACCGTTTAACTCGAAAGGTATAGAATGATATTCTGTGCAGATTAACACATGGTTTTAATACTGGAATTAATATCTGCCTCAGGTTTGGCTGGCTCAAGAATAAGGGATTTCCACTGCATTTATTTTAACAAGGAGTACATGGAGTGTTCATGGGAGCCTGGAAGTGCTGAGCCTGCCAACTCGAAATACTACCTCTATTACTGGTAAAGCTCATCTGTTACAGGCCTGACACCAGCAGGTGACTGGTTTAATTCAAACGTTGAAAGGTTTTATTTTAATTTGTGTTGTACCTGTTGTATGTGTCCAGGCACAGGGAAATGCAGGAAACTAAAGAATGTCCAGAGTATGTCCCATCTCTTGGACACCGTAAAGGATGTAGATTCCCTCCAATATCTCTGCTGGATTTTTCTGAGTTTAACCTTTGTGTGAATGGCTCTTCTGAGTTGGGCTATTTACAGCCGGCCTTCTTTTCCCTGGCAATCCAAAACCATGGTAATTACACTATAGCATCATAACTGCACAATTTATGCTGCAACACATTATTAAGGCTTGGCACATGTCTGAAAAATTCCTAAAAATCATGTTTTTTTGTGTCCCTCAGTCAAACCTGGGGCAGTGTCTAATCTTCATGTGGCTCATAATAACACCCTGGTGCATGTAGAGTGGGCCCATCCATCAGGTCCAATTCCAGAGCAATGTCTGGAGTATGAGCTTGAAATAACCACATTTAACCTCAACGGCAGCAAGCAACAGGTGAGCACAAAGAGTTTCAGCATTCACATTACTAGTGGTCAGAATCATTGCTTACTTCAATGAACTTGAATGAATGTGATTATAAAAAGATTCTCAATATAATTCATGCATCTGATTTACTGTTCTCCACACACTGATTCTTTTCTCCTCATCAATCCAAACGACCAATTAAATTAAACAAGCGTTGCAATGCATCATACAGAAAATTACTTCTCCCCACACACATACATAGCAAAGATTTGCTATTGATTTTCCTCTTTCCAAAGACAGTGGCGATTGAGGAGACAGCGTTTACATTCCATCAGAGTGGTGAAACCAAAAGAGACTGCTTCCGGGTCAGATCTAAAGTGAACATTTACTGTGCTGATGATGGTTTCTGGAGTGACTGGAATCAGCCAAGATGCATTCCAGGTAAGTCACGATAATTTTTTTTCTAAATGCAGGTGTCCATGACCCACACTTGACACCTAATCCATCTCCTTCTTCCACAGAGACTGTACCAGAAATAACTCAATCTACAACATCCTGGAGCACTTTGCTACTGATTGCCATTATAGCCAGTGTTGCTGTTTTGCTCGGCACCACATGCT
Source organism: Bagroides melapterus (assembly GCA_028566695.1). NCBI lineage: Eukaryota > Metazoa > Chordata > Actinopteri > Siluriformes > Bagridae > Bagroides > Bagroides melapterus. The sequence goes on from JAOTRN010000030.1 coordinate 11,266,533, forward strand.
TCATACTATGGATTCTCAGGAAGATGTAAGTTTATGACTGAATGACTGGTTGGTTCACAGCCCGAACTAAGGCTACAAATAACAATTATTTTGATCATTTGATTAGCCATTGTTATCTATTGATATTTTAGTAATTTTTAGTTAATTGTTTAAATATTTAAAATCACACATATTTCAATGAAGCATTTCAATTATCTTAGGCTACTACAGAATTCATAAATAAATATCTATCTGCCTCCCTAACTGAAACACTCTGCTGCTAAACACTGATGCCAATAATTTTTTAAAATGACACAACATTTGTCTTGTAAACTTGACATCTTTCAAAGACCACTTCCATTTTCAACCATCCAGCTGTCATACAAACTAACAACATTTTGGCCAAAGTACTGCAATATATTCTAATAGGAGAGTAAAGATAGCTATGACCCTAAACATGTGATACAGCTAGAAAAGCAGATACAAGTAGGACAATTCAAAACATTCTGTTTCTCATACTGTCCACAAGAGAATGATTACTATTCAAAAATGAATGACATGAAAAGCCAAATGATGCCATTAGATAAACTGTGTAATGTAAACACAACATGCTCATTTCTGTCACAGTGAGTCCATGAGTCGAGACGCACCCACAAAATGCCTTTACCTGTGAATAACAGTCAAGGTTCATAGTTAAATCGACCTCATCCCTTTTCATCAGTACATCCCTTGTTCATTGTTAGAGAATAACAGCATGTGCTGACCTGTTTTGTTTCTCCCATAACAGACAAAACAAAGAGAGTTGTATAAATATGCTGACTAATTAGGGCAGAGCCTGATTTTTGCTGGTAGATTCCTGGTTGAACCCACAGTTTGACTTATCATATCAGGTTATATTAATTTTTTTATTGGTCTTTCTGTCTCTTTCCAGGTGGAACAACAGAAACGAACAGAAGCATATTTTCTGTGCTCTGTACCAGGAAAAGGTACAGAAGGTGATCCCTCCTATATTTAGTTCTATGGTTTAAATGCCATTTGCAGCTTATGCAAGTTCATAGCCTCTGTCAAAAAATCTTTTTACAGTATGGAACAATTCAAGGCTGGACACTTTTTTTTCTGTAAGATGCACAACGAAATGTATAAATCCTGCACCTTTTTAGAGAGAATGCAGTCATCCTCTGTAAAATTCAACATAACTGTGGCAGCATAGCACTACCAAACAGTGTTTCTTTTCTGAATGTATTTTCTGTATTGTTTACTTAGCATTTTTTTTATAACACTGTACTAATATAAAGTTACTCATTAAATGCCAGAATTCTTGCCAACCTTTAAACTGTGCAATGTATGTTTTACTGAATATTTTAGCATATTTGTTTAATGAAACTATTATTACATTGTCTGTTCAATAATATATCCTTGTAAATAGGACATTCACTGTCATTTCCCTGTCTACAGTTTACAACACATTGTGAGAAAATCTGTAAACGAGCATGTGCTTTAATCAATTGTCAGAGAGCTAAAATGGATGCAGACATGTGGTGGTTGTGTCTTCAAGTGGAAATACTGACATTATTTTGATTTCATTGAGCGTAAATAAAAAATATTACTGTGTAACTGACATTGAATGCAGTTTATATTGTTTTCACATTGTTTCAATTATTTTCTGTTATGCAACATGCTTTATATTATGAAAGGAATTG
>JAOTRN010000030.1:11268311-11278872 GCA_028566695.1 Bagroides melapterus
CAGGTGACAGGAAATAAACAGATGATATAAATATATATACATAATACAGTATGCGTATATACATAATACAGTATGAGTTCAACCATTTTAACTTTTCAACAATTCTACTGCAATAAACAACTCAATCATAGTGCTAAATAAACATAGATTTCTTTTTAATTAAATCAATGAGCAACATTTTTAAGGATAAATATATGAAAATTAATATGATAATTTAATTGCACCTTTGTGTATTTTCTAGGATTATCTTCCATTCCAAGAAAAAACAGACTCCTCAGGACTCTGAAGAGATGAGAACTACATGTTTGTGTAATCAAAGATGGAGACTCCTGATCTGGACACACATAATGTTTCCACACCGTCAAAAAAGCAGTAACCTACAACATCCTTTTGTTCTAAACATTAAATATTCACATCTAAATTATTTAGTGAGAACATATGAAAGGAATAATTTAAGCAAAAGTTCTAATATTAATGAAAATCTTAGTTGCTACTTAGCAGGAAAAAAAAAATATTTTGTTCATTGTAAATAAAATTAAGGCCTCATTATATTAAATAAGTAAATTAAAAACAGTAAAGAGTGTACATAAATGAGTAAAGCACTGTGTACAATGTTGTACAGTAAACTCCAGAGAAAGGCACAGCAGAGAGCCAGGCCCAGCCATCAGAGGGAGGAGAAGAGAGAGATTTTCTAACCAATGGAACTAATGTCCCATTTGTTGTTTTTCTTACAGACACCTCCAGCAGAAGGATGTGCTCTGTGCCTTTGCCATACTCCTGGGTAAAACTTGAAAAAGCCCTGACTTCACTGCACAGTCTGCTGGGTGAATGTAACCTGGGTGCTATGCCTTCCCTCTCACACCCTCACCCTCTTCTAAATAAACTCACGTTTAGTAATTTTGCACCTAACCCCCGACTCTGTGCTGTTCTTTCATGTCTGCCTCTCTAGAGTGCTCTAGCTGAATCAGTACATGGTGAAATGAAATAATCATCCTCCAGGCTGCAGCTATCTATTATTTTAGTAATCTAGTATTCTATTGATTAATTGAGTAATTAGATAATTAATACTTTTCTTTATTAAAGAGGAATACTAAATATGCAGGACAAAAGACAGGTCTTTTAAAAATTCTTATTGCTAAAATAGCATACATTATATGCATTGTCGTTTTTCCCTGCAGCTATCCGGCACGTATTATTGCAAAATTTCCTGCAAAATTTCCACCTCACAAAAAGATCAAATAGCAGCATTGAGATTATGTCGCTGAGACAGTGTGGCTCATGTAAAGCCCCGTCGCTGGCTAACAATCTCCATGTTGAGTGCGTCTTGTGCTTGGGCCACACCTTGCGTGATGCCCGTTTTTTCCAGGAGCTCCACGAGGAGCTGACCAAGGTGTGCCGCGCGCCTTACTCAACACACATCCTTTCTTATCAGATAGCGCTCTTTTCAGTCAATGGCACAGAAGAGAATGGGTATGTCTGGCGTCCTCCGTTGGAGGAGACTATTGCGACCCATCTATGTCTGCCATCACCTGGAGCATTGTGGGCTAAGTGGTGCATTCTTCGAAGCTGATGGTGGTGCTCCACATGATGGTGGTGCTGCAGGTGTTCCACGCTAAACTGGTATGGGATATGCAGGGTATACCCAGGGTCATGGCAAATTTGGTTGTTTTGGAGAGAGACATCTGTGGCTCAAACTGACTGAGATCAAGGACACAGATTTAGCCATTCTCCTCGACTTGTCCATCTCCCCTTCAGGCCTGTTCAACCCATGGTGGATGGTTTTACTCAGAAGTCTTTGCAGGCCATGTGCTACTTCTTGCCAAAGAGATCAGGAACGTGTCCCAAGCAACCGGTACCTCCACAACAAAAGCCGGCATCCAAGTCATCAACTATTCCGACCCCACCCACGCCGGAGCTGGCAGAGATAGCCATGGCTCTGTCCTGCTAAGCACTACCCTTACCCGAAGCGACAAGGGCCTTGCCCATGTCTGGAGCTCGACGAGCGTCTTCTGAAGTGGCCCTGATGTGAGTTTCCAGAGGAGGAAGACGTTAAAGTCTTGCCTTGGCCGGACCTTACCTCAAAACGCCAATGTATTCCAGCCCCCAACATTCAGCTCAGGCTGCTGGAAACAATATAATAAATGTGAGCACTGGTTACGGCAGTTATGGCTAAAGGGGAAGGCCCACACCAAGCTTGCCATGCCTAAAGCGCATGTTGACACAACTCTGTGTCAGAACTATAGAGCCTTCGAGACACCCCGACACGTTCAGCCAAGGAGCGGATCTCGGGTCTGTCACAAAAAGGAAAGTTGTGACCACGTACACATCTGGTTCTCAATGGGGCGCATAATGTCACGGCAGACCAGCCTTCGGCACATGGTCGAATGTGGAGGGACAAGAGCAAATCAACTACCTGGAACTCCAGGCAGTGATGCTGGCTCTCAGAGAATTTCTCCCACTTGTCAGGGGACACCACATGGTCCGCTCGGACAGCATGACAGTGGTGGCCCTGATAAATTGCCAAGGCAACTACAAGTCTTGCCATCTTTTTCAGTTGAAAGATCAGATCCATTGGTGGTCTCAGGAGAACATTTTTGTATTAACCTCTAGGGAAAGAAATTACTATTGGTTGGTGGTGTGTCCATGAAGAGTTATGTGTTTATAATTATTTTGTTTAACAATATAAAAACAGATTCTAATATATGGACACAGACAATGACTTTTTCTTAAATCATGTACCTTTAAAGCACTAAAGGCATTAAAGCACAGACCTAATCATTTAATCTAAGACTAGAGACAGAGAAAAGCACTGAATGAAAATTTCAGAAGTCAGACAGAAAGATCATGAAAGTATCTGCAGACTGATATAAATGTGTTTTTATTATTAAATAAATTCTATTTTGATGCAACCCAAGTTGCTGCCTCATAGCTCTAGGGTCTCCAGAGTCTGTTTGTGTGGAGTTTCACATGTTCCCCCTTTCTCCATGTAGGTTTCCTTCAGGTTCTCTGATTTCCTTCCACCTCCCAAACACATACCCAGTACGTATAGTAGTGAATATAAATTGGCCCTATTTGTGATGGACTGATGTCATAGCCAGGCTGTAGTATATCCAGAGTGTGCTGCTGTAAAGTCCAAAAAAAGTTCAAATTAAATCTGATGAAGATGTTTCAGTATTTGAATGGAAAGATGATAAACCTGGGAACTCAAACATTCCTGAAGGAGATCTACTGTACACAGAGCTCTACATCACAGAGGAAGACAGTAGAACAGTCAGTAATGAACATGAGTTGAGACAGATCAAGGCAGTATCCAGGAGACCAAACGAGGAAACACCAATCAAATGCAATGACATCTGTAAGCCTTTATCTGATCAAGACAAACCCATCAGAACTGTGCTGAAAAAAGGGAGTTGCTGGCATCAGAAGTTCAGAAGTTCATTTTGGACTGTGCTGAAGACAGGACATCACCTCACATTTCCACTTCCTTTCAGGCAACTGAATTTGATGAACATTTGATGAACATTTGACATCACACACCTGAAGTCATTTAGAAGCCTCTACATCATGTGTCACATCCCAGTCTTCTGCTGGATTTCAGCCACTGTTCTAGAAATAATTTTGGGTGAAACAAAGAATGGAGAAATCACCAAGACTCTGACTCAAATGTACACACACGTCCTCATCATTCAGACAAATATCATAAGAGAAAAATACTCAAAGAAGCATAAGAATGATGAAGAAATGCTTCTTAAACTGGGACAACTGAATTTTTTTCAGCAGCTGATGAAAGGGAACCTGATCTTCAATGAGGAAGACCTAAGAGAGTGTGGTATTGATGTGAGAGAAGCAGCAGTGCTCAGGTGTGTGTACACAGATATACAGAGAGGAGTTTGGGCTTCACCAGAGTAAAATCTTCTTCTTTGTCTTCATGAACATCTTGCAGCTCTGTATGTGCACCTGACCTTCATGAAGACGAAGGGAAATTGTCAAACAGAAACAATATCTGGATCTTTTTCATCACTTTCTTCTGGGTCTCTCACTGAAGTTAAATCAGAAACTCCTACATGCTTTAGTAACACAGACAGGAAGTAGCTTCCAGAGCATAAAGGAAACAGCTCAGAACAATAAGAAGAAGATCAGAGAGGATCTACAGAGAAATCCATTAATCTATTCTATTGTCTGAATGAACTGGGTGATAATTCTCTAATGGAATAAATTCAGCACTACCTGAAATCTGGAAAACAAAGTAAACTCTCTTCTTCACAGTGGTCTGCTCTGGTGTTTGTGTTATTGACATCAGTATAGGAGCTGGATGAATTTTTCAGAACAGATAAAATAATAGAAACTGTTGTTCTGAAGATGTAAGACAGTAGTGTGCATGAAATTCTGAGTAATCGTATAACATTTTAAATGTTGTACCTTTCAGAAGACAGTGGCTACATAACTTGAACACAGTCACCTCTGACAACAGATCACTCTAAATTGTAATGGATACACATGCAATTTTCTGTAAAGCTGCTTTAAATGATATGTATTGTGAAATGCTAAATAAATGTGAATGATTAATGGTTGCATTGTGTATTTAAGCATTTTAATTTATGACTTGCTAAATTATAAGTTGTCTATACAGCAACACGAAAAACATAAAGTTCAATTTTGTTTATTAAGGAGATATCTATTTACCACTTAGTTGCTTTAAGTATATTTTTATTTCCCCAAACAAAATTTGTATTGTTTAATTACTTTAAATTATTAATACTTCTAAATGATTCTAAGTTTAACCCAAATTCAACTGCGTGCATTTTAAATGCCTGCTACAAATATCTAAAACTTATTTTATAAATATATATATTTATGTAAAACTATAATATATATGTTTGGATCCGCCATAGCCATGCTTTCCTGACACGCTACTCACACACACACCTGCATTCAGACACAGTTATTTCTTCACACACATGCTCACACAATAATTATAAATATTCCGAGGTGTTTAAGAGGAAAGAATTGCACATACATAAAAGGCAAACAATGCCAAATTAATTCCAGAGTGTTTAATAGCTAAAAGGTTCTGGACAAACTGGACATTGATGCTTCTACTGGAACATCAGGACAGTAAAACAGTAATCCATCCTATAGATAACAGACTCATGAACTAGTGTTTCTGAAGATTTATTAGAAATAATTATTATCAGTGAACATATTATCAGTGTTATTTTTTCAGTGAATTTGTGCCTATAAAATTTAGTCTACTATCTATAGCTTGTTAAGGTCACACCACTTCTGGAATTTTCAGCTATAGTCTGCTTCTCATGACTTATAAATAGGAAGTAAAAGAAAACAAGCATTTCAAGAGCACATGGTGGTTACGGCTTTGGTCATTAGCCCGATGCTAATATGTCCCTAGCTCAATCACAGTTCATGTGGAAGCACATACATGTGACTGAAATTACATCCTGTATTAATTTGAAAAGAAAGACAGTGTTTTGTTTTTCAATAACCGACAATTCCATATTATACTGGGTGTGAGCCCAGAGACTAGGTAGTTAGCTGTAGTTAAACACTAACTAAGTTGTTAAACACTAACTAAGTTACAGGTGTTTTGGGTCTGGTGCTTTTACACACCAGATAAATCACCAATTGATACTAAACTCATGGTGTCTGATTGGGGGCCTAAGATAATGCTTATACCACTTACAGGAAGAAAGGACCCTGGGGATGTTTACAACAAATTTCAAATGTCATCAGTTATTCAGTTTTAGATGTTGGCTGCAGTCTCACTTTAAGCATATTTACAAATACATCTTTAAAATAAATCTTAACTCATGATAAAAAAATCTGTTGATGAAGAGTGTATCATTGTGTAGAGAGTGTCTCTCTACAGGTTGTGTGGTTGTGGTCTCTCAGATGTAGGCTGTGCTGCTCTGACTATTGAAGCATCCTGGGCCATCTCCTAGCCGCACCCACCCTCCATCTAGTTCACTCAGAGCTGTGAAAAGGGCGAGTGTGGTGGCCGTAGCACCCCCATCTAGGACTATGGAGGCCGGTCAACATGCCCAGGCCCGGACTCGGCAGGCGAGAGGAGAACTTAGGTCTGTTATCTCGGCTGGGGTTCCTAGGAGTGTCCCTCTCAGGAGGGCTTCCCCTACTTCCTGCCCTACCACCTCTGGTGCTTTGGGGAGTAGTGGTGTCTGCACTCCTTTTTCTTGCACAGATCATTAACCTGGGTTAGCACCAGTGCACTGTTTCAGGGCACCAGGGAGATCGGCGCGAGGTTAACTTTACTTTCAGACATCCAGTCATCGTGGGAACTTCTGCCAGGTGTGTCTCAGTGGGTCCTGGATACCATAGTAAAAGGGTACAGGATCCAGTTCACCTGTGATACTCCGTGGTTTCAGGGTGTGTTGCCCACAATTGTTGTCAAGCACCAGGCGTTGTACCTCCAGGAGGAGCTCCTCTTGCTTCTGAGGATAGGGGCCATAGAACATGTTCGCCTCCCAGATTGGGACTCCAGCTTTTACATATTTCACATATACATATTACACACATACTCCTATTATTCATTGTACCTAAAAAAGATGGGGGGCTCGTCCGATTTTGGACCTGCAGGCTCTGAACTGTACTCTGAAGACTTACAAGTTCAGGATGCTCACATTCAAAGTTATTGCATCCCATTTCAGGTCCAAGGACTGGTTTGTGACGATAGACCTCAAAGATGCTTATTTTCACATAAGCATCTTGCAGAAACACAGGAAGTTCCTCAAGTTTGCTATCAGGGCAAAGCTTACCAGTATTGTGTTCTTCCTTCTGGACTAGCACTTTCACCACGCACATTCACAAAGTGCATGGACACCGCCTGGCACTGCTGTGTCACCAGGGCATCCATGTAATGAATTACCTGGACGACTCGCTCATTCTGGCCCATCCATAGGCTATGGCAGCCTGTCATCAAGATGTTGTGGTTGCCCATATGAGTTCTTTAGGCCTCAGGTTGAACCCAGAAAAGTGCATGCTTTCTCAGAGAACCACCTTTCTTAGTTTTGGTGCTCAACCTCATGGCAGCAGCGGCCAACATTATCAGTTGTGGTTCAGTTGTGACAGGAGGGACAAAAAGGCAGATATCTGACATCAGAATCTGAAAAACTACAACAAACCCAACCCAGGGTGAAATAAATGGATATATAAAAAACAGCCTATATAAAAAATATAATATATAGTTAGACCTTTTACATTTTATGAAGTCAAATTGTGTGAAAACAGCATTAGACCCATGTAAAAAATGCTGATGCGCTGCTACACACTGGATGCTATTTACTATTTTGATTTAATAGTTATTTAATGTCAACTGTTTGTAAAGTCAGGTTTCCCATACCCATGATTTGCTCAAGCCTTACCCAACTGAATGATGTTTTTATATTTAATTTTTAGCTGATGCCATGTTCTTTTTATTCCTGCAGGTTCAATAATTGTACTATTCTTTCATTTTCACTTCTGATATACCCAGTAATATAGCAATATTGTGTATGTTACTCTAAAAAAAGATTATTATAAAAAAGATTAATGTAACAATTACTCTCTCTAAAAAGTATTGGATTATTTATTATAATTACATTATAAATAAATAAAAGGTTAACACAATACAAGGATTGACACAAAACTTCACTCTGCATACAAAAAAAATACTGTATTTAATACAATCACAGCAGAAGGAATTTAAAAATAGGTAATCCCTTATTTTATCAATTGAAAATTATATTACAGTAATTGCATTACTACACCCAGCACTGTATAACAGTTATGTAAACATAAACTTAGGCAGCGATTCTCTCCGAAGCAAGTTCCTTCTTTAGCTGCTGCAAAATCGCTATGCAAATCGCTTTTTGTCAGAGTTTATTGAACTAACCCATTTCAGTTTTCCATGTGGGGTAAATCAACTCGGAGTTCAAGTTTAAACTCAGAGTTGGTTAAACCTCCCTGCACTGACTTCAGCTCTGAGATCACACCCCTCACACCTGAGATACCTGTATCTGTCTGATAATAACCTAAACTGTGGAAAGAAGCTGCTCTCTGATATGAGTCTACAAAATATCACAAATGAGTACATGAGACTGATTGTAAATGAACATTGTGTCATTCCTGTTAAATTAATCTTGGCTTGTTCTGAACTTAAATATAAATGTAGAACAATAGCTAAATGCACAGTAGAGTTTGTTATTTAAAAAAGCTCCTTTGGTTGGATAAGAGCAGTGATGTGTAAAGATCCCTTCATTATCTTGTTATAACCTGCGGAAGTTTTCTTTTTTTTAAGTGAAATGTTAAAAAGAATGTTAGTAAGAATGAAGAAATGTTGAATGGATGATAATGTTTCTGTTGGAGCAGAGATGATTACATGCTATTGATTATCAAGTACCACATTCCACTTTGTGCTGATTAATTCTCATTTTTTAATGATATATATTCACAGTGTGGTATGATGAACACTCAAGTGTTCCTGCATTACTGTGATGGGGAATAGAGATGATTATAAAGTCATAACTTATATACTGTAGTTAAACAGACTCAGAGATGTGAGAAGTGTGTGTACAGTGAATGAGACTACAAACAATTCAACAATGAGTGTATAATGACTTCTGATAACTAGGCAGGTAAAAATCCATATGAACTTGAGCTGAACCCTGTCTCATAAAATTATGAGAGTGTTTGGCTAATGCTCTGTTCACTGTCATCTTGATACACTCTATGACAACTCTCAATTTAAAGTTTAAGCATTTATTGACACAGATGGAATGTGGGGTGTCACAGTCACCAGATTTTACAAATCACTCATCACTTCAGTCATAGTTTCAGTCAAACATATACAAACTCACACTCACATTCAGTGTTTAAGAACTTTCTGAAAATACAGTCAAATTTGCTTCAAATTCAAATTTAATTTTTTGGAATAAACTGTGACTGCAGAGTGTAGCCAAGTCATTTACATTTACATTTACATTTAAGGTCATTTGGCATACACCCTTATCCAGAGCAACGTAGAAAAGTGCTTTTAAACCTGTCTTTGAATAGATTAGCTCAGGTTCAGTAAGTCAAATTTATTGTTTTAGTAAACATTCTCAAAAGTTTGTCTATCTAATTTTTCGGAATACTTATTTTGTGTACTGTCTAGTTGTTTTTGGAATGAGTTATGGTTATGTATTGTAGTAATTTTTATAGCTGGGGTGGGGGGCCTCAGTTAGTGTTTAGCTATACTTAATTGTCTGTTAGTTATCTCTTCAGAAAGAAAAACCCTAAACAATTGTAATCCAGAGCTCATGTGTGGTTACCCTGTGTTTCTTCTGGTTTCTCTTGTTCACTCCCACTTAAAAAAACAACTTAAAAACATGTTGGTATGATAAAAATGTTATGATAAATTGCCTGTAGGTGTAAAGGTGTGTGTGCATTGTGCCTGGCAATGGATTGTCAGTCAGTTATCCTGGGAAAGATTCACCATGATGTGACCAGGATAAAGTAGTTACTGAAGATAACTTACAAAAACATTGCATTTCTGACACTTCTACATCACACAGTCCACTCATACTTTCAAGCCTTTAAAAAAGCCTTCTTGTCAGTAGCCTTTAATAATTCCTGCATTTACATTTGCATTTAGGGCTTTTGGCAGATGCCTTTATCCAGAGAGTCCAATATAAGTGCTTTGAAGTCTTTAGCACTGAATACATCAACACTGATTCACAAGACCATGGCCAAAGGATTTCAAAGGATTATAGTTAGAAAAGCATACAGACACCAATGGTCAATTTTTAAGTGCTTAGTTTAAGTACTTATAGAAGAGGTAAGTCTTTAAGTCTTTCAGACTAAGCTATTCAAAATCATGGGGAGATTAATTCCACCACCACCTGGGTTCCAGAACATAGAAGAGCCTTAATGCATGCCTTCTACGTATCCTGAGAGATGGTGGAGCAGTCGAGCAGTACTGGAGGATTGGAAAGAGAGCGTGCTGCAGTGCAGGGTGTGATAAGCGCTTTAAGATACGTAGGTAAAGATTCTGTGTCCTGTTCTTGTGTAATCTGTAATTTGTTTGGATTGCATCTCAGTGCTGTAGGTCATTAAACATGATTCTGACTCAACTGAATTGTTGAAACGGAATTGTGTATCAGAAGGTTGGGAGTTTAACTCATGTTACCACCAAGTCAACAGTGTTGGAGTCTTAATGCTAAACTGCACCCTCTCAGGACAGCTCCATGCATGGGTTAACTACTGCCCGGGTAGACTACTGAACCCTCTGGACAATTCCAACTTCTGCCTCCCCTCCCGCAGGATTCAGTATGCTCTCTTGTGGCATATTACACACGGAATGCAGATGCCCATGATAGAAGTAGCAGGGCCAGTGGGTGAGCTGTATCTCGAATATTGACCACTGGGCTCAAGTGACATCGAAGACGCACAGAAACAACTCCAGATCTGAAATGTGGGCTCAAAAATTTGGTGACGAACCGGTGCTATTTTGCAGAGAATTCACACCCAAAACGTATGATCATGATGAGAAAGTTCAATACAGATATGTCTG
>JAOTRN010000030.1:11278972-11289854 GCA_028566695.1 Bagroides melapterus
GCCTGAAGAGAATACTCAAATCCATCATGTCACCTGGGAACATGTGAATAATGCTGATTACAGCACTTACGGCTGGGCAGTATGAAGGTATATATCGTTACCGTGGAATGAAAATATAAATAAGTGGGCGTGGCCAACTCAGCAATCTGTTCAATACAGATATGTCTGGCCTGAAGAGAATACTCAAATCCATCATGTCACCTGGGAACATGTGAATAATGCTGATTACAGCACTTACGGCTGGGTAGTATGAAGGTATATATCGTTACCGTGGAATGAAAATGTAAATAAGTGGGTGTGGCCAACTCAGCATGCAGCGTGCAGCATGCGTGAGGCTGAGCAAGAAGCTCCATGGGAGACTGCGCAAACCACGCTGCTCACAAGACTGAGTAAAGTGCTGGGAGTTTGTAAAAAACTTGGAAAAGGACAAATGAACAGATGAGGAGGGCTCAAAAGGAAATCCTGAGCAGGAGGAGGAACTCGTTATTAAAAGAGGTGCGACATCTGTTGTGTGGACATGGTTCGGGTTAGCAAAATCTGACAAAGAGCAGAAAAATGTGATTTGCAATGCTAATGTACTCACTAGCACAAGCAATCTGTTTCACCACCTTAAAATCAAACACCCACAAGAATATGGTGTAAGCCAAAAGATGCAAGCAAGTGGCCTGTCAACCTCCAGTGCCAAAAAGAAAAAACAAAATGACCTAAGATTCAAAGCAGTTCAGTTGAGTCTTTTACCAAAGCTGTGCCAAATGAAAAAAAGTTAAAACGGTGGAAAGAAATAACACATGCAATTACAATGCATATTTGCAAAGACATGGCACCGGATTACACTGTGGAAAAGAAGGGTTTTCAAGACCTAATCAAAACCCTTGATCCGCACTATGTAATGCTGAGCCACAAGCACTTCAGCAAAGTTATGTTGCCAACAATGTACAGAGAATGCCAACTGAGAATTGAACAGCTGCTCACTAATGTTTAATACTTTGCAACGACAATAGATTTGTGGACAAACCACACTATGCAGCCATATATGAGCCTGACAGTCCTGACAGTTTCATCAAAGAGTAGTCACTGTACAGTAGGTGTCTACAGACATCCCACTTTCCAGAAGATTACACTGGAGAAATGATAGCACATCTAAAGGAAGTGCTTCTGTCACAGAGTATGTGAGAGGCATGTCAAGTCTGCGTCACCACTGATATTGCCACAATCAATATCAGAGATCTGCAACTAAATGACTGGATGAGGTTACAGTGTTTTGGTTACACTGTCTTCATTTAGCAATTGGTAAGCGTCTAAAAAAATCAAATAATAACTGTAAGATACTACAATAATGGAGGAGTCGGCTGTAACTTTGGAACTTTACTGACTCAATATCATATGTGGGAAAACAACACTTAACTGTAATAGAACTAATGACGCCCCTCCCCTTAACTCCCCTTAAAGGAGACCTGACCACTTATTATTAGGCAATACACTACACCCCTTTCCCCCAGTCCTCAAAATCCAAAAATCTGCTCGGTGGATGATGCACTCTTGCGGGGTATCTCCCAGGGAGAGGAGAGGGTTCTGTAATGCTCCCAGCCCCAACAATCTCCATCCTAGGGTTGTCCCCCTCTAATGTAGTTGGTAGTAACACAGGTATTTCAGCTTGTGTGGGGTCCAGTACAGATTGAGTGCAACCACCTGGCTAAGGCCTTGATGAGACCGCTGAGGGCTCCACCCTATCCAGCAGTTGATCAACATGCCATCTGTGTACCTGTCCATCACTGGTCCTGACCTTGTATGACAAGGGGCCTGTGACCTCAATGATGACCCCAGGAACCCACTTAGAATCCCAGGTGTAGCTTGTCATGTACACACAGTCATTTGGCATAAACCCTTTTAATGTGCCAGAGCATTTTTCAGCACTCAGCTCCTGCTTGCGGAGCATATCACCTTCATGGTCAGGATGCACACAGTCCAGAACAGTGGTCAGCTGCCAATTCATGAATAACTCAGCAGGACTTTTTTTCATTTGCAGAGTTGGGTGTGACATGCTGTGACAACAAAAAACGAGCAAGTCGGGTCTGCCACTCTCCCTTAGTGATGCGTAACAGGGCCTCTTTAGTTGTCTGTAACATACGCTCAGCTTAACCATTGGAGCTTGGTTGATAAGGTGTTGTGGTGACATGATGAATACCATTTCGATCAGCAAACTCTTGGAACTCCATTGATGTGAAAGCAGCTGCATTATCTGAAACTATGACATCAGGCAGTCCATGGGTTGCAAAAAGCAGTTGCAAAGTGTTAATAACTGCAGTTGATGACATGGAGTCCATCAGACATACCTCTAACCACTTGCTGCGAGGAATATGTTGCTTTGGAAGGGGCCCGCAAAGTCAATATATAGCTGGGAACATCTTTTCGTTGACCATTCCCAAGGGTGTGTTTTTGCCTTAGTGGGGACGTGACGTGACATCTGACAAGTCCCACATGCCTTGACGGTTTCCTCAATATCCCTGTCCATGCCCGGCCACCACACATAACTCCTTGCGAGTCCCTTCATGTGTACGATGCCTGGATGTGCATCATGCAGCATAGCCAGTACCTCGTCCCGTGCTGAACCAGGAACAACCACCCGACACCCCCAAAACACACAGTTCTTATGCACAGAGAGTTCATAGCGGCGCAAAACAAATGGCCTGAATTGGCTATCTGGTATATCGGCCGGCCATCCATGCAGTACCCAGAGTAGTACATGTGACATGACAGGGTCCTTAAGCTTAAGGTTAGTGATTCTTTCGGCATGCATAGGCGCCGCTGGCACAATTTCCAGTAGCAATACTTCCAAAGGTGTTGGTGTGACAGCAGCAGTAGCAGGCAGAGGTAAGCAACTCAGGGTGTCAGCATTATCCATTTGTTTTCCTGGTCGGTAACACAGCTCATAATCATAAGCTCCCATAATCAAACTCCAACGCAACATTCACAGCAAAAGGATGGCAGGCATTGGCTTTGAATGGTGCAAGAGCCCAAGCAGGGACCTGTGGTCTGTAAAAATGACAAAATGTCACCCCGCAAGGTACTGGTGAAACTTTCTGACAGCAAAAACTGCTAATGCTTCCTTATCAATCTGGGCATAATTCCACTCAGTGGTGGTCATTCTTCTGGAGGCAAAGCAAACTGGCTTCTCTTGGCCATTCTGCTCCATATGAAACAGTAAAGCCCCAAGCCCATAAGGCGAGGCATCACAAACCACTGCCAAGGGTTTTCTTTAGTCATAATACGCCAGCACCTTATCCGTTTGCAGCAACTGTATCACCTGAACATATGCCGTCACCTGCTTTGCATCCCACTTCCAAGTAGCAGAATGGTCAAGAAGGCGATGCAGTGGCTCCAGGACAGTGGCCTTATTAGGAAGAAAACAGCTGTAGAAATTAAGCAGCCCTAAGAATGCCTGGAGCTCAGTTTTGTTCTGTGGGGGTGGGGCGTTCCAGATGGCCTCCACTTTCTCACAGATTGGTTTGATGTCATCCTTATCCACACGAAACCCCAAAAACTCTACTTGTGTAACTGCAAAAATGCTTTTCTCCCTCTTTAGCCGCAATATAGCTTCAGCAAAGCACTTCAGCACAGCCTTTAGCCATGCGTTGTGTTCATCCATAGTTTGGCCTGAAATCAGAATATCATCCAGGTATGGTTGGACACCTGGGATCCCTGCAAGCAAGGTATCCATAAACCTTTGAAAAATTGAAACAACTGTCGACACTCCAAACTGCAATCGCTGAGCCCAGAAAATCCCACGGCGAGTATTAATAGTCAGTAAGTCAGCTGCCTTGTCATCCAATGGGAGCTGCTGATAAGCCTGTTTTAAATCAAGTTTAGTAAAAAATACTCCTCCTGCTAGCTTCGAGAACAATTCACACACCGTGGGGTACACGTCAGGCTTAACTGCTGTATTCACAGTACAACAATAATCTCCGCAGATTCTCAGGCCACCATCTTTTTTTTTTTACAGACACTATAGGTGTGGCCCACTTAGCATGCTGCACTGGTTCAAAAATGCCCTGAGACACTAATTTATCCAGCTCCTCATCAAGTTGTGGCCATAAAGCGAAAGGGACTGGGCAAACTTTGAAAAAATGCAGTGTAACTGTGGAATCAGTGTCAATGTCCCCAATGTCCTGAAATACTTCTGAATATTCAGTCAGAATTTCCTCTATGGACTGCAGCTGTACTCTGTACATTCCTTCAACAAATATTCCGAGTGCCTCAAACCAGTCCCAGCCCAGCAGTCTAGTGCCCCGGCCCCTGATGACAAACAAGGGCAGCAAATTTTGTGTGCCTTTGTACCTCACTTCCACAAATATTTTCCCTTTCACATCCAAGGTTGCCTGTGACCATTGTTTTAGTATTCCAGCATCTGCATGCATTTCAGGGGGTTCAGTTTCACAGTGGCTAAGTACGTCTTCTGCCCACCATTTTTTTGATTTGTAATTAGTATTTTAAACGGAGTACTCATTCTGCTGGTTGTGATTTATAGCGTTTGCATGCTGTTCCATTGCTATGTCAGCTACATCTTTCTGACTACCATGTCTAGCCTTCGTGATACACACCCTAGCTATGTGGCCTTTTGTTTTTTTTACAGTAATGGCATACAGCAGTTGAAAACGTACAGTCAAGTGGGGTGTATTGGTTGCCACACTTGTAGCACGGTTTAATACGCACTGGATTGTCACTAGAAGCTGCAAGCTTGCGGGCTGGCGCATACATATGAGCTGCATAATGAACATCATCTTCAGACAGTGATTTAATTTGCTGCTGACGAAGTAGGCGAGCGTTATCAGTGCTGTTTCGGAGGTTAACGCCTTGTCCTCCACCTCTTTAAATGTGAGCACGGGTTCAGCAAGGAGGTGCCGTTGCAATGTCTCATCCGGAACCCCGCACATGATTCTGTCATGCAGCATGGCATCCAACTGATCACCAAAAGCACAGTGCACAGACAGACGTCGAGGCTCAACAACATAGGTAGAAATGCTCTGATTAGGTTTCTGCTTAGTTTTGGAAATAAAAGCTGTAATGGTGTTTAAAGGCAGCCACAATATTAGCATAAGTCACTGTAGATGGCTGTGCTGGGGTGAGCACTGAACGTAGCCTTTGCCTTATCTTCAGTGCTATTTGCGTGGAAAAAACATTCCAGTCTTTCTACATACTCCTCAAAAGGATTACCTGAGCATTCATCAAACTCTTCGATAAAGCCGAGCATGGCCATGTTTGCTCCCCTTAAAGGAGACCAGACCACTCATTATTAGGCAATACACTACAATAACAATGATATTATAATAGCTCATCACTGTCTTTAATTCAGCAACCATTTTCAGTAAGATTTCTTGAGTTAATATTTAGCTAAATTAGTTAACATGAACAAATAATGAACTATACTTCAACAGCATTTATTAATCTTTGTTAATGATAATTGTTAATGATAAATGTCTGATGATCCTGCATTGAAATAAAAGCTGGCTGTTAGACATTGCCAATACTGAATATTTTCTGAATAGACATTTCTCCAGGACCATGGTGCTACATAGAACAAAAAGAAAAAAGACAGGTACATACAGTATAACAACATAGAGCTATGCACATAGCTAAGTTATTCCTAGCCACATAAAGTGCATCTGTGCAACCTAGTGCAAACAGAGCGAAACAAAAGTGTGTGCTCGTGTGCTCATTGCAATTCAGTTCATGTTGTTGAGGAACCTGATGGCTTGTGGAAAGAACCTGTTACAGAGTTTGGTTGTAAAGCCCGAATAATTCTGTAAATTTTTCCAGATGGCAGGAAAGTAAAGAGTGTGTGTGAGGGATGTGTGGGGTCATCCACAATGCTGTGGGCTTTACGGATGCAGCATGTGGTGTAAATATCCGTGACAGAGGGAAGAAAGACTCCAGTGATATTCTCAGCTGTCCTCACAAGCCATTGCATTGTCTTGCGATCCGAGTCAGTGCAATTCCCAAAACCAGACAGTGATGCAGCAGCTCAGGATGCTCTCAATAGTCCCTCTGTAGAACTTAGACAGGATAGGGGGAGGAAGATGGGCTTTCCTCAACCTTCGTAGGAAGTAGAGATGCTGTTGGGCTTTCATGCTGATGGAACTGGTGTTGAGTGACCAGGTGAAGGTCACTGCCAGATAAACAAGGAATTACCATCCTAGTTTTTAAAAGCAATAGTCCGTTTCTCATGCTAAGCTAAATCTACAGCCAAGTAAAGAATAAAATATCCAACACCTGAAGGTAGATAATGTCTGGCCAAGTGAATGACAATAGAAACCCTTCATTATGACATGAAAATATAAAGAAAGTTGAATGTAAGAGCAGATACGTTCATGTTAAGCTTAATTCAATCCATTATCCAATCTATAAAATATTTTCATTTAAAAAAAGTGAGTTCTCCATTCAGAACATGGGTAAAACAACATAATTTTGCACAATGTTCAGTGACTGATACCTTATTTAATGTGACGGACGTAAGGGTGACGTAAGGAGACAAAAAAAATTCCAGTTATGAAGAGTCATGAGTCATGAGTGCTATTAAATACTATTAAAGATAGTACATATTACAGTTACTAAACATTTTACATTTTCATTTGCAAAACAACAGAGAAGGGAGTCTGATAGTGGATGTGGCTTTTCAGTCCTCCAAATCATAAGATATGCAAGCAATGTGTGAATGTCACTCACACTGCCAAGTCATGAATCAAGTACAAAGAGGATTCATCTGCACTATATCAGGCAAACCCACAATTGTTCATAGATTATTTAACTATATTAACACAGGGCATTTAAGACCTTTTTAATACCATGCAGGAGGAAATTTAAGACCAGTTTTGTAGTAATAAATTTGCAAACATCACACAATACAACCAATTACCTCAACATACTGTTTATTGATGTATAGAAAGAGTGAAACACAAAAACAAATCATTAGGCAGAACACTGACAGCCTAAGCCTATAAAGATTTCAAACATACACTGCATAGCAGTAACATGAGGCATGTACACTGCACACCATTAACCTGAACATTTGGTTTTTACTGCATTGATCTCAGTCATTTGCCCTTAGTCTCCAACTCTGTCTCAACTTGCTGTAATTCACTTGTTTTTTTCTTTATATCTCTGCCTTTGATTTTGTAATGAGTTGTGCCAATAAAGTGCCAGCTTTTCCTTCAACAACTTCTGCAAGCTGATAGAATTCTCTTTTTGTTTTTCAGGTCCTCAATGTTTTCTTCTAAAGCTTTCCTTTTCTGTGTCTGGACTTGCTGATCAAGGTGCATTCTGTATCTAGACCTGTCATATGCAGCCGAAGCCAGTAACTCCTTAGAAATAGGCACATCGAGGAGCCCACCACAGATGTTGACATAATCACATACTAGTCAATGTGTGACCACTGTCTCCTCCTGCATATTGCAGATCTCCACTTCTTTGTTAATGGAGAATCCTCTCTCCACTGTAGCCTGCCGATGTTACAGGAGAAGCAGTTTCTTGCAAAAGTCCCACAATTCCTTATAGCGCTCAGCAAGTACACCATGCAAGAACCTGGTCTCTGTGGGTCGGTATGAGAGAAGGGTTTCATTTTCAGCAGATAAGAAGTCAATAAACTGCTGGATTATCACATCACCTAAAGTAAACAACAGTGAGGGGAAAAAAATGCATACTTTATATATGCATATAAAGTATGCATATAAAGTATTAATACATAATGTTTACACAAGCCATTTTCTTACATTTTGAATAAAAGTATATTTCAGAACTTGATTTACTGCCCTTTGATAGAACTGATCTTTTCTTTCCGACTGGCAGAAACACCACCTGACAACTGTTGGGCTTGCAAAAACTTCTGCACCAGTTTTGTCATATGGCTCTTGTACCCATCAGGGTCAGACATCATCATGTTGGGATCCAAACAGGCCACCTGCCTCACTACAGGATACTTTAATGGGCTCTTGTCCTGTACTTTCTGGATGACTGTAGACATCAGTTTGACACAGTCTTTCCTAAATTCCAGAACTGTGAGTTCCCCTATCTTTTTCTCTTTCTGTAGTTCCTGTTATAACCTATTATAACCTATTATAAAAATCAAGCTTTTACCTGAATCCATCAAAATACCTGTGAAAACAATACCTTAAGAAGAGATTCTGCACCCAATCCTATGTTTGCCTCCTTTGGGGTGACCCAGCTCTGCTTGTCACTGACATCCAACCAGACCAGCTGAAGTGCACTAATATCCTTGAGAACATCTTTCTTGACAAAATGCCTCAGCATACTCTGCCAAAACACACACAAAAAAAATGTTACTCAAATACTCAATTTAATTATTTGACATTATATAGAAAAATACTATTGTAGTATACTACCGTAACAAGTATTGTTTTGTAACTGTTTGCTTCATCCCATAGTCTCAAAAGCTATGTATGGCATTAAAAGTAAAACTTCCAAAACAAGATTTAAATTAAAACTATTACATTAATTATTAGCATTATCAGTGCTGTGCTGGAATTACAATGCCTTTATCAGCTCAGCCAAGTCTTTTGCAAGGAACAGAATCACAGCCGCATGCGTTTGATAGAGGTTAAGGAAAGGATTGAAGGTCCTTTTGATAGCCATGTAGAAATGTAGCTTTGCCAGAATCAGAGGGTCTTTTTCAGCAGCTTCAAGAGTGTCATAAGATGCCGTTCCTGGACTTGGTATCTACTTTTTCCTAGCTGCATCCAGATACATGGTCACTGGTGGCCAGACCTCCAAAGCTCTGTCCACAACTGGTGGATTTTTGAGCCACCTGTTTCCACAGAATGGAAGTGGAAATTTTGTGCATTTGGTTAGACCAGTGAAATCCTCCCTCGTAGATGGCGCATTGTGGAAGAGTATGTGCAAGGCCCTCAGAAACTTCTCCAGGTGTCAAATGGAGAAGCCATGTTTGCAGGTGTTGTGCAGGGTGTGGAGGCCACAGCTCCCCACCACAATTAGCTGTGTGCCACCAAACTGCTCATGATGCTCCTGTTGTAGGAGTTCTAAAAACCTCCAATTGACATTTGGTCCATCCATAGAAACATATAGAAGCTTTTTCAAGTCCAGCTGTTGTGCACATCCCTTGGAATTTTTTTTTACATATATATGTACATATAAATTACACTTATATGTATGTGCAATGTCAAGGATTTGCTAATAGTATTTTTCCCCAAATTATTTACATTTCTCAGACAGCAAATAAAACATGTTCTATTAAAAACAGAATAGATTATGTTAATGAAACAAACAAAATAAAAAAAAAACATTTTATATAGCTCTCTTTATATGGAACGTGTATTTTATATATTTAATATATACATGCTCCACATCTGATAAGAATAATTACTGTTTGCTATGATACATAGAAATGATTTGTAATGGGTTGGGTTACTTACTTTGAAATGGTGAAGCAAATCCTGAACTGTCCCATGTCGCATGAATTGTGACCCTAGGTCTGACTGGAGGACATCCTGTCTCCAATATCGAACATGCAAGTCCAACTGCTTGCTTTTGGACGTTTCATTAGGGCTCTCATCAAACATTAAAACAAACATTTTTTTTGTTAACATCCGCAACGAGAAGCTTGGTTATGTAAGGAGCCAGTCCAAATCTTGCAATGTATACGGTTTTGTCTTTGCTGCACGCAAATGTACGAGCAATTTCAGAGTCGGGAATCATAGTTCGGAAAATGTCCCTGACAGCTTCTTTACCATTATAGGCCTGATGCTTCGTTATCGTATGCAGACACCAGAGTACCTCAGCTCTGAGTGTTTCGGTGGAGCTAAGCGTTGCTCTGATGTCTGCTGGAGTGGAAGCCGCTGTGCTTGAATCTGAAGCTGATGCAGACGCTGGTGTTTGAGATGCAGCGTGAGAAATGCCAGGTGTTTTCCGGCAGGTTTCCGCAGCCGCTCCGTGTTTTCCAGACCTTTTTCACGCCTCGAACACATTGCCACTAACTGGTCTTAACCACGGCGCAAAATTAGGGTTATGTAACCAATTTTCATTAAATTTACATTTCCCCATGGCTAAAGACTAAAACTCAAACTTCTTTCGCCATTTCAAACTTCACGCAGCTACCGTAACGCGAACTTAGTTCCGCCTATTTCGGTCTGCTTGACAAGTAGGAATATAGACGGAAAGATTTCAAAACAAAAGTAAAATCTTTACGGGGTCTGTCTGTTCATTTTTAAGACCTTTGAAATGCAGATTTAAGACATTTAATGCTAATTTAGGCCTTATTTTTATATTATGGAATTTAAGACTTTTTAAGAATTTTTAAGGATCCGCTTTTAAGGATTTCAGTTGACCTGAAATTCACAGTATGTTACATATAGTATATGTTTGTGATATAATACAATAAAATTTTTGTCCACTCATGGTGTAATCAGGAATAGAAAATATATGGATTCTCAATTAACTTGTTAAAAGATTGTTAAAATGTTCTTTAACAATTATGTAATTGCTAAATTTATCTTTCTGACTTAATTCACAATTATTCATATTTTTTAAACAGAATTTATTACAATATCTAATAATTAATTTTTCCTTTGTAATGTAATAAATACTTTTAACATTTATGTACTATGGAAGTGGACTGGAAAATCGGCCAGGAAAAGCTGCATATAGTCACCAGGTTTCCCACCCAGTATTCCCATGGTGGTACATGTTATCTGCTTATCCAATATTAAATTAATAAATGACATGAAATGTGATGAGAAAGTCCCAGATTGCTTGAGTATTTAGACACCAATATTTGAACAATACATCAATTTTAGTATTTAAATTAATTTTAGGAATTAAATTAATAAGACAAGTAAATAGAAGAGATAACGCAAGT
>JAOTRN010000030.1:11306233-11326150 GCA_028566695.1 Bagroides melapterus
ACCCGTGATGCTCCACCCACTTCTACTGGTAGACTGGTGGATTACCACTGATTAAATTCCTTTAGACAAATGAAATCAACTACTTGGTTTTAAGGTTAAATTCATTTCTTGTGACTTGTTTTTGTGTGCCCAACCTCAGCTCTCACACCCCCTCCTCCTTGCTCAATAAACAAATAAACCATTAAACCACTAAAACCTGACCAGGGTAAAGCTGTTACAGAAGACAAAAAAAATGTTAACACAAAAGCTCGTTTGCCCGAGATTTCCTCATCTTCCATGGGGAAAATTGTTATACTTTATTCTTTCATGAATCCTTAAAAAAAAAAAAGTGTTTTTTTTTTTGTTTTTTTTTACAAGCATACAGTAACACTGATAAACACAAAACTGAAATGGTGTGAAAGCTCGAACAGAACAAGGAAGATTGTAGGAACTGGTTGTGTGTGTGTGTGTGTTGCTAGTTAAGTAGGATAAGTGGCTTAAAAACTTTTAACCGAAATGCAACACCCAGAAAAAAAGGAAAACTGCAGTAAAAAGACAAACTTTATGTTTGGGGAAGAAAAATTTGATTTTTGTCCATTTGGTCAAAAAACATACATTCTCTATATGTAACGACAACTCAACCATTTTTCTGGTCAGATGGGGGTTAAAAAAAAAAAAAAAAAAAATTGTACCCGTAAACGTGGCAACGAACCAACCATGATTTTCGCCAAACTTTCTGCAAAGTAACTGCAAAGTGGGAACAAAAACACAGCTGAGATTCAGCAGTCATCTAAAACCTTCAGGTCTCTATAGCTAACATGCTAGCTATGACTAATCCCCAATCTTCTACTCGGATACTCTATATCAGGCTACCGATCAATGATTTCATGCGTCTTGTTTGTTGACATTAAACACGGTGCTAAAACTGATTTCCTTAGCAGTTGTGTTGGAAATCATTCCTTTCTTTATCATTAATACTGAAATCACGTACCGGAAGATTTCCACTGTTGGAAATATTCCGTCATGTTTAATTTTTGCTGTTGAGCTGTGATGCGTGTGGAACGAGCCTCATTTCTCACCGTGGAGGAGCACAGGTTTATTCCTAATCGTACTCATGAGAGCGCAGCGGTGGGGGGAGCAGTTCCACAGCAAACATAGCAAACGGAAGGGTTTGTGTTTCTTACAAAGATGTGCTGCAGTGACTGAGCTGCATTACCAGAAAAGTTAGTGCATGCTGTGTCTCGTTATGGCTGGTCATTTCCGACTAACCTGGCGTTTTCTTAACAAATGACTGAGTATGAATTTAAATAATCGGCACCCCAACATTTTGTAAACCTGGCATGAATTTTTCATTTCCTGTAGACTTTTTTTTAAAGATTGATAAATGAAGCCTGTTGTGTGTTATGCTGCTATGTGTCAGTTTTCATCCCCACCTCACTAAGAACATTCTAGATTTTTCCTCAAAACAACCTCGTAATTTTGTAATTTACCACTGTCTCCCGAAAGAAAAAAAAAAGAAAGAAAACGAAGTGCGTCGTGTTCTGGATATGTTCCTCAATTCTTGTCCTTTTCCCTGCATCATCTCCCCACTTGCTGGGTCCCTGTTCCCTGCACAGAGGGCGGGGCTTAGCGTTGACCCCAGCTTCACCCTCTCAGAGCACTCACCAGAAGCCGACTGTTAGATGAAGGAGGAGCTGTAGGCAGGATTTATAGCCCTCTGATTAAAGACGTACAATAAAGTGATACTAGTGGAATCATCTCTGTTTTTGAAACAAAGCTCCTTTTTTTTCCTTTTCTTTTTTTTTTTTTTTTAAACAGTCTGTCAGATTAAAAGCGCTTAGTATTTTTTCACGTTGACGAACACTTTGATGGCACCTGTGAAGTCAGCGGAGAGGAGAACTTCTGTGTGGTCTGTTTTTAAAGCTCCTAGAAGGACAAACAAAGAAAGCCAGAGCTGCAGTAAAAAATTTTTATTGTGAAAAAAGCTGTGCGATGAAGGTTGCCATGATTACAATCTTTACCTGATGGGATGGGCTCCGATTCGTCGGATACGTCGCTTTTGCATTCTGTATCGGGTTTCTCCGCCCCCGGTTCCGGAGGCACGATCAGATCCGGGTGTGGGGCAAAGATAGCCGACGTCACGACTGCATTATGGGCTACGAGACAAAACATTTTTAGACTGTTAGACTATTAAAGTAAAGAAAAGGTTGAATGTAGAATATTATAAGTTAGAAGCCATGTTGGATATTTGTATCCTTGCCTATGACCACAGTTTACCTTTAATTCCTTCCCAGAAGTCATTGCGGTCTCTCCGTACGGAGGTGAATTTGCTGAGGTCGTGGTACGTGCTCCAGATGTACACATATTTATCCTCTGAGCCACTCACGATGAACGAGTAATCATGACTAAAAAACCAAAATATTTAGAAGTTCATTAATTTCACCTTAACCAGGAATCTACTGCTGAAGAAACAACTGAATCTCACATTGTGTTTGATTCATAACTGAGCCACATGGGTGGAATGATTCAGTGATTCGAATCAATACCACGGCATAAATATTTATGATAGAACTATATATAAGAATATAAGCAAACAATTATGGGAGCCTGGTTAAGCAAATTGCATTTAATGACCATAACATGCAGCTGTAACTCATCTGTATCACATCATCAGGTAACGTTTGTTTTTGTTTATGTTCCGTCACTTTTCATCTCCTCACCTGAAGCTAGCTTTGATCTGACTGCTGCTGTTCACGTAGCCTTTGTACTTCATGGACAGCGACAGGTCTCTGAGGTCATACAGACGAATGCGCGAGTCATTTGATGTCACCAGGATCTGTTGGGGTGAAACGAAAACGCTGTCTCAGTCATACTGCAGTGTAAAATATGTGTGTATTGTGCATGTTTCAGAGTGCTGTGGAACCTTGTTCTCTCCAGGCAGAGGCTCGATGCCAGTAATTTTGCGGCCTACACGGTTCCTCCCCCTGGTGGAGCGCACGTGGATCTGCGTGTGATACTTAAGGCGCTGGCAGACAAACAAGCACAAACGAGAAAAAAGTAAATAGAGCCTTGTTACAAGTCGTATCTCCTTAGTATTTCTGACGTGCACAAATCACGTGGCACGTATCTGTTATCGGTGTAAACAGCTCTGGGACATGAAACCCACAAACACCTGTTACAAAAACGTATAACCTGATATCCATGATGTGTGATGGTCTGGGAAGATAAATTAGGACCAAATTTTCTCTCTACAAATCATTTTTCAGTGTATTATTATGCTTACTTAATGTAAAATAGTATGTGCGCCCTGACCATCACACATATGTGGTTCTTCCACAAACTGTTATACAGAATGTTTTTGTATGCTGTAGCATGACAAGTCCACTTCACTGGAGCTGAGAGACCCAAAAAATGCTCCAGCATGACAACGTTCCTGCACACAGCAGCTCCATAAAGACATGGTGTGGAGGTTAATGTTGGAGTGGAAGAACTTGTGTATCCTACACATCAGGTGCCTTGACTCTGACTCAACCCCACTGAACACCTTTGAGATGAACTGATACTGGAGTCTCCTCACCTGAGATCAGTGGTGTAATGGACAGGGGTGCAAAAACTTTAGTACATATGTGTTGTGCCTACTAAAGTTAAACACACACACCTCTGTGTCGTAGAATATGCAGCGTCCGTCGTAGGTGCCGATGACAGCGTATTTGCCGTTCTGGCAGAAGTTAGCTGCAGTGATGAGGCGCGTCTGTCCGTCCACCTCGTTCCACAGAGCCACCTTCTTATCCGGAATATTCCACAGACGCAGCTTACCGTCCAGAGAGCCGCTCAAAAAATAACGGTCATCCTACACAACAGAGACACCGAGACACACGTTACCACTTAATCGTTTACTCACAGACGGCAGGATTGGACACACACTCACTCTGGGATGGAAGGCGATCGCTGTGACGAAGTCGATATGCTGGAAACAGCAGAGGCACTCTCGCCTCGATATGTGCCACAAACGCACTGTCTTGTCCATGGATGACGACAACAGGAAGTAGTTCTGTGAAAACAGGAAGCTATCAATCAAAAGTGATTACCTAATGTGAACTAGCTCAGTTCTACAGAACAATCTCCCATATTTTGATCAGTACTAATTTGTGTTAATGGGATATGAATAATTGTGAATCATCAGTGATACGATCACATTCTGTTTTTCACTGCAGTTCTACTCCTACCAGAAGGAATGAATAAATACATGAATTAAAAATAACCACCAGGATATATATTAGCGGGTGTCAAACTCTCACCTTTGACCAGGAGAGATCGAGAAGGTCAGCTGTGTGGCCTTTATACTTGCAGAAGGGAAGCTGCCTGAAGGGAACGTTTCTGTCCTCGAGGTCAGAGTCCTCTGCTGATGCTCCCACCAGCTGGCACACAGGAAAGAGATATCATCTATGTTTAGGTTTACATTTATACTTTAACCCTTGAATTGCTACACACAATTTGCTGCTTTACACTGTGTGTGTGTGTGACTGTCTGTGTCTGTGTGTGTATATATATATATGTGTGCGTGTGTGTGTCTGTGATCTTACCCCTCCTTCAGTGTCAGACTTGGATGAACAAAGACTCTCTTGAGAAGGTGAAGGTGACACACGACCTACAACGATAGATTAAAACATGGTATACAAGTACAGAATAAAAGCACACAAACGCACACTCTTGTGCATACCGTCCCTGCTTGCTGATTAAAAAAAAAAAAAAATCAAAGAATGTATTTAATATTTTGTGTGTGTGTGTGTGTGTGTTTACCCTCTGTGTTGTATTTGATTCTCATGTTGTTAAAGTAGTCATAAGCATTTTTTAGGACCCAGATGCGAACCACGTTGTCCTGACCAGCTGTAGCCAGAAGACGGCCGCAGTGAGAGAACTTCATTGTCCAGACTGCACCCTGAAAAGACATATACACACACACACACACACACACACACACACACAGAGAGAGATTAGTCATTATTAGTACAAACATAAATAACATAACTCAGATGTATGGTTCGGTTCCTGTCTCCTCCTCACCATGTGCTCTCCACTGAGGTCCTGCACCACTCGGATGTGGTCGAAGTCGAAGGGCCCCTTGAAGCCATGCGCCGCTTTGAATTTGACGGGCCGTGTGTACGGCATGCCCTCATCATCGCTAGAAGACGGCTCATCCTGCTCTGAATGGAACACCTCGTCCCGAACGCTCTTCACTTTGTTCACAGCACGCTCGCCATACTCCTCCGCCAGGTGCTTCGCCCGCTTCACCGACTTGCCCAGAAACTTCTTCAGCTGAGTGCTGTAGAAAAAAAAAGAGGAAGCGTGAGAGAAGAAACACAAAGAGAAACTATAAATAACAGTACTGAATGTTAATAAGCAGAAATTAAATGCAAACGATTAACTTTTTTCTTTACGTTTTCTGTTTGAGTTTCCCTCCATCCGAGTCGGTGAGTGGAGGCTGACTCTTATCGTCATCGTCTGACTGCGCGGCGTCGTTCCTGTGAAGAGAAAAGACGCAGAGTCACACTGTTGAATAAAAACACAGTAGGTTGTTAATGCTAGCCTTTATAGGACATTAGGACATTATTAGCCATTTCTGGAAGGCGCACTCCTTTCAAGTTCGTCAGGACAGTTAAAAAAATATATATTTTAAAAAAAGGGAGAAAAAAAAAAAAAGCAAGAATGAACAGATTAGTGTCAGCACTTTGGGGAAGCAGCCATATGTCACTTTGGTTGGGCTGTAAAATGAGGACAGATCAGATCATGGAGAACATTTAAAGGCGTCTATAAAACTGCAGCTCACGAGTCACGTTCGCTGTTGAGGAACTTGATTTAGACATAAAGGGTGGAATTTGTGAATTTTATTTCAGATCACGTACTTAGAGGAAGGTGCGTTAGAAGTGTGACAAATCATCAAATCATTTAATTGCTCTAAATGAAGCGGACTTAGACATTTTACCTTTTTACTGTGTAATCTGTGTTATCACACCCCTAATTATCACCTAATTATCACAGTATTGCTCGGAAAAGAGTATTGTGGCATTATTTATCACAATATCGAGATCATCATTATGATTGCCCACATCTCAGAAATACAGATGTGTACTTAAATGTTCATTATTGTTATATTTTCATTAAGAAAAAAAATTATAAATTGATTGTTACAATATCGGGAATTATAGGAATCAGTTTTAAACTGCAGTGTAAATCTGGATCAGAAGAAACCTGTTAGAACAATGTCAGCGAGAGGATTTAACATGAGCCAGGTGTGGTATGGGTAAAGGTGGCAGTCCTACGTGATGTACTCCTTGGTCCTCCTCATGATGTGCAGTGTGAGAGGGTTGATTCCTGCAGGAAGTTTCTCCTCAGCCTGGTTCAGTGGGATCTCCTCACCTGTGTCCAGGTTCTTAATCATCACGCTCGCCAAGATCTCCTGCAGAGACATTAAACCCTGAATGAATGACTGGAGATCAAACACAGCTGATACGTGTACACACACACTCACACCACGCGCGCGCACTCACTCACTCGCTCTCACACACACTCCAGTACACGACCTCATCAGTGAGCTCTCTGCCTGAGTTAGAGCGTGGTCTCTGGGGTCCAGGAGTTTCACTACCACTCGGACTGGGCTCTCGCTCATCAGTTTCCTATACAAAATTATGAAACAAAATCAACATAAATGATACGAGTGTAATACGAGTGTAAACAATGTGAACAGTGTTATGCTGTATTTGTGTATTTCACTGTTTATAACGTGCAGTAATTCAGGTTCATCTCACCTGCGCTGTTACCACTTTATCCCCGCTGGTGGCACTGGCGATGTCCAGAGAGTGCTGCAGCTCTTTAGTGAGTCCTCTCACGCTGGAGTTGGGACTGACCAATCCGCACGGCTCCTCCGCACCTTGTGCGGACACTAACCAATCACAGCACACCGTGTCTTAACAAGACCAAACTTCTAGTACTCGGTTTTAATAACAAGCTACTCCAAACACACACTTCTGACTTATAATAAATAATCATGGTGCGTTCATCTTCCTCATAATTAATAAAACTTGTTTTTTTTAGATTGTCTAGGAAGTACAGCGCTGAGAATAACGGATGAACAAATAAAACAGACGTCTCACCCTCCAGCCTCGTAGGCCGAATGCTTTCCTGAGACTTCTTACTGGCAGGAAGAGAAGGGCGAGTTGGGGGAGGTGGCCTGGGAGGTGGAGCTCCACTAGGAGGTGGTGGTCTTGTGGGCGGGGTTTTCTTGGTGCTCGCTACAATATCTGGCTCCACTGTAAACTGCCTGGGAGGCTTTGATGGGCCGGAAGAGTCAGACTCTCTTTTTTCTTCGAGTGGCACCTGATCCAAGATGTCTGCCGTTTTAGGCGTGTCTGCGTCGGTGGACTGAGACATCCCCAGAGCACGTGTGATGTCTGGAGGAGGGGGAGGAGGAGAAGTTTCTTCCTGAGATGCAGGCGCTCCATCAGAATCAAGTTCCTGTGTATCTGGTATGTCCTGCAACCTCACTTCCTGTGTGACATCGAGTTCGGCAGGAGCTACAGGGGCACCTGGGGCTACTGAAGGTTCCGGAATTGAGGAGGCGGAGCTTTTCTCCTTGCCGCTCAACAGATCCTCCTCGACTCCGCCCCCTTTTTGACTCTCCTGTATAATACTGTCAATGATCTATAGAGAGAAAGTTTATAATTATTATTTTTATTGCGCTATAAACAAAAGACATCATTACAATTCTACCGCATTTAATCACCAAACATCACACGTGTGCATCACTTTATTTACTCAAATTTTATTGACTACCAGCTGCTACAGGATGAAAGATGATTCATCAGGACTATGCTTTTTTCCCCGTCTGAAAGCTACTAGCTGTACCTCAACACTCTGATTTTATTGGTTCCTATTTCCAGATTATTTTTGGTGGAACTGTTGTTATGGCAGTATTGCTTGGTGGTATAGTGTGCTTTAAATACTGCCTGCCTGGCTCCCGCCCACCATACACAATTGCTTTACTGGTTTTATTTCCTCACCCCGCATGTGAAATGATTTCCTTTCTATACCGCTGTCTCCTGGGAAGCAGGACATCAGCGGTATGGCTAAAGAGGCACGAGTTTGTTGAGGAAGCGCTGCTGGGTGTCTGAAAGCTCCAATGTAGCAACAAATGCTTCTTTTGTTCTGGGGCTTGGGACTCGGCCAAAATACACAAACGTACACGGAGTCTGAACTCTGCACGGATACAGAAACGACGCAGTGATACAGAGCAGGAAGTGTGGTGTTACGCTGTTTACAGGCTAACATTCAGCTGCACTTTTCATAGCTCACAGATACAGATATAAAGCAGAAACCTGGAGTGAGTCGTCGTGGCGAGGATCTGATGCAGCAGCTTCTTCCTGGACTGGAGTCTCTGGAGCCTACAGATGATTGGAAGGCAAAAGTGCAGTTAAAATATAAATCACAAAAATATCATTATCACATTACAATATTCAACAGGATCCTCTCCATACGCAATATTACACTCCACCCTGTGTAATGAAATTTATTCTGATTCTATTTTAAACACTAGATCTGATCATTTTTACACAAAAGCTCTGCAATTTAACATACGAGTTGAGCCATTCAGTGTATTAATCTGGACCTTTTGATTGACAGATATTAACCAACACCATTTTGCTTGATTTTTTTTTTTTTAAATAAGATTCATTCTGAAACACTGTGTACATTTGGACTCCATAATTAATTTGTCATTATATACAAAGTACACCCACTCAGTGTTTAAACAAAACATCTTAGGCCACGCCCACTGTAGTGTGAAGCATTAAAACGATACAGACCATGGCATTGCATTAAACACCTTCTATACCACCTGTTTTGTAGTTCAAACTGTAAACATAGATATACAGATAAATATTCTGATATGCTGAACATTTAATTCCAGGGCAGATTGTTGGTTTGACTACGAAGTGCGTTCTTCTCACAGTCACTTAACATGCTGCAATGATTACTGATCTAAACCCAGTGGGTGGGCGGTGTCTCTACCATCTGCTGATTACAGCCCTCATGAGCCTACAGAAGGCTGAGAGAGACATATCCCACAGCACTCACAACGTCAACACTGATTCCACAACCGAATTTACAATATATATATTTATATAAATAATTACAAGCAATCGTGTAACAATTTAACCTGATCTTTGTGAGAAGGGTTGTAAAAGTGATGTTATCTGTACCTGAGACTGGGGAATGACAAACTTTGCAGGTGACCTGATGACACAAAAAAGATAGTTTTTTTGTAATATCCTCCGCCATTGGCAAGATCAAGTGGCACAAAATTGCTGAACTTTTAAACATACTCAGACAAACAAAGCAAAGCGGTGAAGGAAACGTTTAAATAACATAGATGAAAGGAGTCTCCAGTGTCAGTGTCATAACAGTCAAAAGTCAAGCTGTGGAGCTTTTTCAGGAGGGTGAATGGAAAGACTTATTGCTGTTAGTCCAAATGAGTCGACTCTTACGGTTCACCTAAAAGTTCCGACTCAAAGAACCGACTGCTTCGCCACATCTGATAACAAGAATAAAGGTTGTACACAAATTCCTGGACCGTTCATATACCAAAGTTTAAGCCTTTTGGTTACATGTTATTAACCATTTATTATTGTACACACAGCATTTTTACATATTCGAAGAAGTTTTAATCAGCAACATTAGTTGTTTCTTGTGTGAATTCTAGCTCAGTTTTGCTTCGTTAACCAGTAACTTGTGTCAGGTGAGATATAGACTGATAAACACACGGACTGACAGAATTGTGCGACGTGTCACGCTCATGAGAGACAGACAGGTCAAAAATAAATGAGTAAACAACAAAAGTGACAGTCATTATATCAGCGAGAATGAATAAATATCATAATAAACCACAAGTTAAACGCAGGAAGTCCTAGTCACGACAAGTACGAGTAGAAATTAGAAACACAAGAGCTGCATTACAAACACTTTTCAACTATGCACTACATAGCGCACAGACGTAATAACGTTAAACCCTAAATAGTGCAGCTGTGTACGATGTAAGAATCGATTTGACATTCAGCCTACCTAGTTCAGCTTGCAGCTTGATTAGCCACCGTTTTTATACATTCTACAAATCGCATAGGTTATCAAACGTTTTCTGATCTAATGTCAGTGAAATGTACTTACCCTTTCGGCGAAGGAGACAAGTTGACATCCTCCGCTGCGTCGTAAAATTCCTCGGCATCACTCGTATCCGACGCCATTTACAACTCAACTAGCTTAGCTCCTAGCTAGCTAGCTACACCAACCAAAGCCTCAAGTTGGTTTTAAAGTTATTTTTTTTAATTGACGCACTAAAAATAAAGTTATCAAATGGCAAGTTCTGACAGATCCCTCTCCTGTGGCTGCCTAGCTAGTCAGCTAGCTAACATTAGCGCTGAGCTAGATTACGACTAGGAAATCACCCAATAAGAAATAATGGGAGAGGCCGCTGTCACTGCCCGTCTTGGAGTGCGCATGCGCACCACTAAGACGCATGCGCATGGGTCGTAAACTACAGCTGCCCAATCAACAAGCGTCAACAGAAACACTAGCCGGCGTTGCTAGCTATGTTCATACGTTGACGCAGTCACCATATTGGAAAGGGACGATCGTAAAATCACTACACTACTATCAAGGAAACCTTGGCTACCTTTATAAAATAGGCTCGTTTATATTAATATATAAGATATCTAAAAGGTTTACTCTTTTTCAACAGTCATAAATTAACTCGTATGGTGTAAAGGTAACTACACATGCACTGCAGATTTTCCCAATTCACTGATATGAAGGCTAAATATACAGTTTCCAGGAATTTAGGAAAAAGTGTAGATTAGAATTACATAAATCCATAAATGGTCACGTGCTATGTCTGGTATTGTAATGGAACTATAAATGCGTAATGCAATATGTCAAATATATTAAAATAAAAAATTAGAATGTCAATGTTGGCGATTTTATTTATTATTTTTTTCAATTTATTTTTGAAAACTCAGCTTTATTAACCTTCTGTTATGTTCCTATAAAAGCATGACCCCAAGTGCTTTATTAATTAATTAGGTAAGATTTGTGGAACAATAGGTGCCTCGTGTTTAAATGATTGGAGTTGAACACCTCATGTTCAGAAGTCATGTATAAAGGCATACAGCGATTGCTGTAATCAAAGCAATCTTTTCTGTAGCAAGCAACTGACTGGGTGGGCCTGACTGACTGCACAGGCCCACCCAGGTCCACCCATAGCTACGCAACTGCTGTCTTGACAACACTTTAAGCGAGTTACAAGTCTATGAACATAAACTTCTCCTCATAATGCATAATAATATATGAGAATTTGAGCGTTGAGGACGTGTCTATAAAATGACTGACAAAAGGTTCATCTAAACACATGTAAACACACAAACATACAAACAGGTTCCCAAAATGGGTTTATATGTTTTGTTTTTTCAAGCTTTGTTAAACACTGGTTCTGAGCCAACGCCTTAAACTATTTTTTTTTTTTTTTACTAAGATATAAGTATAAGATGATGACTACTGCACCTTTACCTGTTATAATCCATATTAATCGTGTGGCGCTTGTTGAATCAACCAATCGCTGAACCACATCGCAACTTCTTTTGGCAACGGAAGTTTTGAGCGGCTGATGTCGATCGACATCAGAGTGAGCCAATCAGCGTTGTGCGCAGCGCGACTCCCTCAACGAGACCAGCCAATGAGAATAAAGAGGGCGTGTCCGACTGAGGTCCATGAGTGGAGTAGATTTAAGGGGTTTAAGAAGAAAACAAGGGCAAACCCAGTCGCTAGAGGTAAAGAATTCACATTTATTAAAAGTTCGAAGTGTTTTTTTCCAAACATGTCAGAGGATTAATCGAGCAGTTAGCCTCCGATATTTGTTTCGAGATGGAGTGTACGTTGCGCTAATGTGCTGTGGAGCTAAATGGAGTAATGATAGTAACCGAGCTGTTTTTTTTTTATCAGCAACCTTAAATCCTTTCCTATGGTGCGATCTCTAAACAGATGTTATCCATTTCCCAAAAATCAACAAGGTTAATCTTTTAATTAGAACCGATTTTGCTTACGAGAACACACGCATTCCTGTGCTATTGTGTCTGAATGCTGATACTGTTAGCCTAGCCTGCTAACTTTAAGAAGTTGGTTATAAACATGAACAGACATGTCGAGAGGAGAGTGACATCAAAATATTCGATTTTATAGCTGTTTGAGTGGCAAATAAACTTAGGGATGTCACACAAGATCGAGAGAACTACTAGAATATTTATAAAAGTCTTTGCAAAATACAAGCAGTTATGTTTGCTTTAACTTTTTGTATATCCCTTTATAATCGTGGGTCAAGATATATATTATTATATAATATTTTAAACTATGCACAAATCAGACAAGCGTGTCTCATTTGTCTTTATTCCTAAGATTTCCACCACAGGATCTAGTTTTTCCGTTAAGTTTGGGTGTCCTGATGTTAGATTTCTGTGTTTTATCACGATACCGATATCATAGCATTGTCCCATCTCCCAGTACCGATAAACTTTTTCGGTTATTGTCGTGTAAAATGTAATCCGTACAAAGCTTGTGTGTTTTCAGGCATTCTGTGTTGTGTGTATGCAGTCACAACAAGGACAATTCGTCACACTGAAAAGCAAAACCTTAACTTAATCTTAAGGTGTTTGATCTCTTAAGCGGGTGGATGTCAATCACCTGCTGTACTCATTCCTCCCTCCTCTGATTATGGCTATGCTTGCATGTAGGGCTGTGATGTTCACCGAAATGTTAAAAGAATATATATATTTTTTTATTCTTTGTGCTTCAATGTGAGAATATGATTTATAATTCTTTACTTGGATATGAGAGTCTGAGAGGAAATCTCACACCCAGATCCCTGACGAGGTCAAGACTTGAACATGGCAATAAGAATTTAGTTTGATTTATTCCTCCGTGGGTTTTTTTTCTGTTTCTTTTTCTCCCTGTTTCTGTGTAAAATCATGCACATGAGTCATGAGTCTCAGTGTCATATAATGGACAGTTTTTTTTCATGAGAAAGCAGGATTTTAAAGAAAATCCTTTTAGTAAGCGAACAAATTTAAATGAAGCAATGAATAAAACACGTGACTCTTGTCCTCTGTGGCACTTCACTGAATTACAGAAGTGATGAATCTAAATATAAAAGCCTCGTCACCCCTGCTTGACTATATTTCAGAACGTCCATGATGAAAATATTGTGTGTGGTAAATATATCAGTGATATAAATAGAGAGTATAGAGGGTCTATTTCGAGCATGACAACACTGTAACCCTGAAATCTAAAAGCAAGCTGTTCTACCCAGAGCCGTCTGGCATGTCTGCAACGCCATTCGATCCTCCTGGACGAATGGGAGTCCGAAACCTATAACACAAGATCATCCTCAGAAGTTTTTTTTTTTCTCATTGCTGCTTTCAAATAAAAGTCATCAATCTACTAAAAGAGCATTTGCTCTCTCTCCCTCTCTGACCGGACACAAGAGGAGATCTGATTGAATTAGAAATGTGTTGAAAACTGAGGACTACTTAACGTCATATTGATCCCCCCGTGCCCAGACTTTGGCGGTTGAGTGTTTAAATGCATTTATTGCTGTATGAAAGAAAATGTTAAATTAAATAAAACTCTTTTAAAAAAAAAAAAAAAAAAAAAAAAAAAAAAAAAGCGCACACAATATAAAAAAACCATTTTTTTTTAAAAATGTCACAAAATAAAAAAGGGAAATAAAAAAACAAAAAAAATCAAAAAAAAAATATTAAATAAAAAAAAAATAATTAAAAAAAAAAAAAAAAAAAAAAAAAAAAAAAAAAAAAGCGCTCCCATAGTGACACAGCGAGTTTTATTTAGAGAAGTGCCATAATTTATAACGGACAGCATCATCTCACACATCTCTAATTAGACTCATCGGATATCTAGCGGTCTGCTCTGGCATTATTAAAAGCCTTTCTTCCTCTTTCACCGCTTATGTAATCCGCACTGTCGCAGTTGCCATGGGAGTGAAACTGCTCCCACACGCTCCCACACCCTCCCACAGTGTTAAACGCAGGCCCTTGTCACCTCGTTGTCTGCTCCTCAAACGTGGCATCTGGTGCCATGACCCAGCACACGTGCCAGTGTCCATCAGTGAGTGTGTTGCTGGGGAGAAACAGAAAGAGCTGAAAGAGGACATAGAGACATGCATGGTGAAGCCAAGCTAAAGCATTTGTCTGCATAGTGACTAGGGGTACAGGAATTGTCTACCTGGTTTGTGAGAATTAAATCCTCAGTGTTTGTGTTAGAACATTTAGAAAAAAATTGGCAGAAGTGACTGTAGTTAGCATTTGACGCAAAGCAGATTTTGTCATTTTAGTCCGATTTTTCCTGCAGGGAAATTTTGTATTTGGTTTTTACCAAACAAATATTTTTTTCTGCCAGTTGTAGGACATTTCTTAATTAACCGAATCAATTGCACTTGGTGTCTGGTTGCTACACAGACGGTGATCTCACACTGAATAAAAAGTAACTCGAAAATCCAAATTTTTTGCACTACTGTTACAACACTGCTAGCTAACAAACTGAGCCCAGAATCTGTCCCAAGTGTAGAATATTCAAACCAATTATGAAATCGCCTGCCTGGCATTACTCTTGACCAAAGTTTGCCTTGAGAATGTCTTCTTTTAGTTGGAGGACCGACATAGTCTGTGAAATCAGATAAATATTATAAATATTCTTACACCATAGACAGCATTCTAACGCAGTACTGAACTTTCTGTGAGATTGCAGCTCCGTTGTCTTCTCCCAACATCCACACACTCATTATTAATTAACACTGAAACACCTGGTGTCTGCACTTCCAAGAGCTATTTTTTAAATGTTTATTTTGCTACGTACCTGCCAATATCCAGTCTTGATGAGTCAACAGTGTATATGATCCATCAAGAGGATGGATAGGAATGATGACATCCCTATATCGACTTTCACGTTGAATGTGACAGCAGTGGTGTCTATCATATGACTCATAACCCCGCAGAAGAACCTTTACTCTTTGGTTTGGGCATGTAACACAGCCTCGGGTTATAGTCGAAGCAAATGATGTATGTACACCACATGCTTTTGAATTTTTCATTCAAACCCGTGTTTATTCCTTACATATCTAAGGGTTAATCAAAATCATACAGTAAAGCCACAAAATTGTACCGCACTTTTTCAGTTGGCTGAAGTCTGATGGTGTTTTTTTTTTTTTTTTTAAATTAGCCAATATATTGGAGTAAACTTAAGAATTTTCATTGCTAATGTGTATAACCTCATTAATAACATAAAATTTGGCAAGGTTGGTACAGGTCTGTGTCCCAAAACAAACAACAAAAAAAGCTGCTAGGGCTTCTCGCTTGTGTCACCAGTTAATGATCGTCCTTTTGGTCTGAACTCAGTAAGCCATCCAACTGTGACCATGCAAACAAAGCAATTGTGAATGAAGGATATGCCAATGTGAATAGAGCGCTCCTTCTTTTCTTATGTTCATAAAGGCAGATATCTGAACTATGCGGGTGTGTGCACAGACCATATGTGTTTATGTGCTTGTGGTCCAGCTAGTCTATCCAGTATATGTCACCAATAAACAAGCCCTTAACCAGCTAGCATGTTCTCAGTGATTACATCCAAAGCCTCCTCTGATCAATAGCTACTGTAAGGTCCTATCAACTTCTACCCATCAACTCTTCTGTATTCTTGGATTGTATTCTCTCTTTGGAGAAGCAGAAGTTAGGCAAATGAGACCCCAACAAGTGGACTGTCTTTGCACTTAGCCGAGTTTGGATATTCAAAAATCTTTTTTATTTTTATAAGTGAAACTGCAAATTTGGATTGTGTCAACTTTGGCTTTTTAGATTTGTGAAAAGTTGCTGTTCAGAACAAATAGAGACTACATCACAGAGACTAGAGGGCATGGACAAAATTGTGCTAATGATGGAGATACAATTTAAGATGCAAATTTCATCCCAGGTGTGAGGCCATGTTTATTTTAGCCCATTTGTCCAGCTGGATATGGACCTGGTGACTTGAAGTCCAAGTCTAATGCTATGTGGTTGGGTGTGGTAAACCAATAAAAATGGTTGTTGTAAATATTTTTTTTTTTTTTTTGTATTTTGACTTCCCAATGTGGCTAACCCCACTTCTGCACAAGACTTGAATGCCAGGTTGTGGTCACTGGAATTCTGATGAAATCTCCCTGTCATCAGGAGATTGAAAATTCAAATCCTACGGACACCGCCATAGCCATCTGTCACCAGGAGCCCAAGAAAACTTTCAGGCTTGGACAGAGGCAAGAATGCAAGAGATCCTAACTTATTTGCCAGTGGGATAGTCGTATGTGGTTCGATTATATTAATCAAATGGCAAGAAAGTCAGTGGTTCTTGGCCACAGTTGGTATCAAAGAGTAACTGCCTCAAAAGTCAGGTCTTAGAACCCTCGCTTGATCTTGCTTATTTAGGATTTGAGACTTGACCAAGTTGAGCCTGTTAGTTTCAGGCTTTTATTTTCCCCTGGTGACCCTATTTAGGACTTGACCTGCACTTGAGTACAGGCATAGAACCTACATGTGAGCTTGAAATGATATGATACCCTTGACTTGATCTCAAGAGATGCTGATTTGAGACTTGACCCTTGACAGTGGGGCAAGTGAATAGGTCCACAAACGCAGATTACCTTGCTGGCACATTCTAAGAAACCGTTTCCTATTCGATACTGAAGTAGTGTCATTTTCCTTCCTCTGACCAGATACATGGATTATAAATAAAGCCGCCAGTTATAACTGTCCGTAAACACTTCTCTAAATTATAGATTATCACCAGGTGTCCAAAGGGTCAGGGACAAAAAAAATGTAACGTATGTTTGAATAAGGAATAATATATTAAATAGCAATAAGCTATTTGGTTATTATGGATAGAAATTCTAGGTCTATTCAGATAAGAAAACTAGATATTCCAAAACGAATAAAATCTTAACCTTGGTGTTTAAAGCTTCTTTCAGGCTTGAAACCTGGGGCTTTATGGTCATATCTTCTGGTGCTTTACATATTTTCCTTTTGCCTTCTTCAAACCACATTTTAGCCTTTGCACACTATCCATGAAAATACCTGATCAACAAAACTGGTAGAATTTACATATCCAACACAAGTGGAACTGAGGCCAAGTTTCCGTTAGGTCACTTGCATTGGTGGATGATGATGTAATCCAGGTTTAGTGCTTTTCTGCCACTTAATTACTACAGAGTTGTTGGATTCTCTCCTTCCGAAACATTCATTCTCCCTTTTCTCTCTCCGTGGTGAACCCTGCTTGTGTAACCCAGCAGTGTATTTGGACTCCCAGATGGCAGACAACGCCCCAAAATATGAGCAACAAAATATTAATAGATGTGCCATATGCTGTCCAGGGTTCCAAAATAAGATGAGACAGAAAGGGGAAAGAGATCATTGAGAAAGAATGGTGAACTGTTAAAGAAACGTTATAATTTAGAATATATACAATGCAGTGTGTGAGAAGTTGATGCGCTGGTAAGGTTTTTAAAAAGATCTGAGGCCACTCTTGTAACAAAAGCACTTGTACCCTGTTTATGGTTAAAAATGGTTTCCTATTCGTGTTGTGTATTTTGTGTAAAATCTGTTGTTTTAAATATTCGAGGGAAGAATCTAACCATGCAAATCCCCCGACAAGGAATAATTTAAATATTTTCTGCTAGCTTCCCACCAGTGAACAATTAAATGTTTTACCTGATCAGGAATCAGTTTCCATGCCAATCACCATGTATTTCTTTGGACTTCTTTTGTGTCTAGAGCTTGGTGTATCTGAGCTGGTATGTGATGTTCATCACCACTGACTGACTATTCTGTATAACTGAATACAATAGGCTTGTGGCAAATTAATTTGATGCAAAATTTCTAGAAGTAGAACTGTATTTGGATTGTGTGTCTCGGGGTTCTGATTCTAATCTTGCGAATTAGAGATCAGCATAAACTGTGAGTGCTGTAACTAGCATGTGATTGGCTGTTTTTGGGTACGCTCACTAGTGTTTCTGTTGCAGAGGTGCGCTGTGGTTGAGTGCGTGGGAATGGACTACCCTGTGCATCGAGGGGACACCATGGCATTGGGGCTACACGACAGGTACTGTGCAATGTATGTCATTTTTCTCTCTCACCATCTCTTACTCTTAATCTGCATTACAAATTTCAACCTGAATTTGCAGACAAAAATCTTGCATTGTAAAACAAATTTTTCAGATGTGAGCTTCCAATAGGATGACTGCATAGGATGATGCCGCATTCTCAGGATGGTAGTGATGAGTTGGCAGAAAATTTATGTTTCACCTCAGATTCAGTTCAATGAAAATTTTTGACC
The DNA here is from genome assembly GCA_028566695.1 of Bagroides melapterus. NCBI lineage: Eukaryota > Metazoa > Chordata > Actinopteri > Siluriformes > Bagridae > Bagroides > Bagroides melapterus. The sequence continues at coordinate 11,324,678 of JAOTRN010000030.1, forward strand.
AGCATAATTCCTGGAGTCATATAAACATAAAGATTTATCGATCTTTCGTAAGTGAATCGTTATTACTTTTTTAAGTATACACAGAAACAGATTTTGGTGTTGTAGCTACTATTGGTTAGCTTATTAGCTCTTGACCAACTATTTTATTTTAAAAATATGTTGATTATGATTATTAGTATTTATTTCTCTTGTAAATCGTGCCAAATTCAATATGCAGTGTTTCATTTTAAATTATAGTATAGAAGTCGTGTTTCACAAGCTCACTTTGATTCCCATCAAGAATGCTGGGGAGAAGGAAAAAAAAAAGGCAAAGGCGTTTATTTGAACAAGGCCCAAGTAAATTAGCTCAAAGCGCTGATTACTGTTTATCCGTTACAGTGGCTCGAGATGTTCTCCAGTGTAGGATCTGTGTGTGGGTCTTCCTTTTTTCAAGTGTTGACTCAGACTCTTGAGGGGGATGTGTGTGTGGAAGTGTGTGTTTGTGTGAGTGTGTTTTGGATTACTTATATCTTGGAGTTTGTGAGGGGGGGGTGTGGGCGCTAGAAGGTTCGGTGCGAGTGGACTGATTAAATGGTCACTTAGCTGTTTCTCCTGCAGATAAGCCCTTCGTTCTTAACAACTTTGGGTACTGCTAAATGGTACTTAAGGTCCTTAACAACATTGGGTACTTTTAAATGGTACTTAAGGTACACGGAAAACCCTAATGAGTTCAATGATCTCAACCTATTGAGTAAACTTGTTCCCTCAGTTGAATTGAGTAATGGATTTTCCAAAACTTGTATATTTAAGTTCACTTGGTGCTCATGTAGACTTTACTTAAACTGATAAGTTCATCTAACTTGGCGTTTTGTAAAGTGCACATAAACTATTAAGTTCACTAACTTATATATTTAAGTTAACTTGAAAATTAAACTGAAATTTAATTATAAATTGAATTGACTAAGCTCTTACTACTTTTGACTGTCACAGCTTTGTGCAATCATAAAACATACTGAACAGCACATTGAATGCATTTACTGTGTATTAAACAATATTAATTCAATTACAATAAATACAGTAATGAAAATAAAACTGGTTCACAGCCACACTGTACAACACTGTACAGGTAGTAACAATAGTAACAATGTCCCACATTAACTGCTGCACAATATCACTGCTAGAACTTAAACAATTTTCACCTTCACACTTTCTATCCTTTATTAATGGATAATGTAAACCAAGTAAACAAAGGGAAGATGGTATCACAATTGTGTTAATATATACTTTTGTTAAGTTCATTTCTCAGACATATCTTCACAAAATCATGCTGAAAATATCGTTAATTAATAGCGATGTTGGCAAAGTTTGACCAGGAAAAACATTACTAACTGATACCGAGTAGCCGACGTTCTTTGTAAATGTAATGTAACGTGTCTTTGGAAAACTTGTAATGATGGCTGGGTTGTCCCTTATTAATTAAATGTATCATTAGGA
>JAOTRN010000030.1:11363428-11375623 GCA_028566695.1 Bagroides melapterus
TTTACTTAAAATCTATGTGTGCAAATTGTTACGAGGATTTTATCAAGTAAATCTTACAAGTTCTTTTTTTCAGTGTGTTTATTTATGTGAGAGTGTATTTTCTACATTTGTCTTTTTTTTATTATTACACATTTAGGACTACAATTAATTATTAAATTACTCTATTTACTTTCACTTCCTCAGCGGCTTTACGTGCCTGGAGGACTAGGTGGTACTTTTTGTTCCCATAATTCCACAGAGGAAGAACTTCTGCCGTGTTTGTGTGAAACCGTTCACTTAAACCTGCGTTCAAAGACGGCTTTTTTTCGCAGCCCGAATGGCTTTATTGAAGGACGACGGATTGGTGCGGACGGTTGATGTTTAATATACTAGAATAGTGGGTAATTTTCTTATTGGGCAACTGGAACCATATTTGTAAGCTTCAAGTCAAGCAAAGTTTGATTGTAAGTGTTAACTAGTTTAATAGTTTATGGGTTTTATTTATTTATTTATTTATTTATTTATTTTTTATTTTCTTGTTTTGCTCTGATTTTTGTTCTAGAAATAATGGTTATGACTAAATTTGTGTTTGGTTCTCTTAATGTTACGGGCTTGAAAGACATTGTTAAGAGAAAGGCAGTTTTTTTGTTTTGTAAAGGGCAAAGAGCTCATTGCATGTTTTTACAAGAGACACATTCATCGGACTTGGATGCCTCTTTTTGGACTAATCAATGGGGGGATAAAATTTTTTTCAGCCATGGTTCTAGGCGTACTGGAGGTGTGGCAATATGCTTGAATAAATGTCCTGGGGAAGTCATTACTTACGAAGCGGATGGTAATGGGCATTGGATAATAGTGGTACTGAAAATTGATGACACTTTTTTCATTTTATTTAATATTTATGGCTTTAACAGTGCATCTCAAAATCAGATATTAATGGATGATGTCTCTAAGAAGATTACTGAAATTAAAGCGAAATACCCTTCAGTTAACATTATAGTAGGAGGGGATTGGAATATGGTTCCAGATGAGTGGAAGGACAGATGGCCTCCTAGACAATGCAAACAGCGGCTTAACGTTACCATTGAATCTTTGAAGTTTAAACATATTTTAGCATGACACATTTGCATGACATCTGGAGAGATTTAAATCCTGATACTGAATGTTTTTCCTTGTTTAAACCTAATGGAGAGAGCAAATCCAGAATTGATTATTGGCTGGTTAGCGATAATATTGTAAAATATGTTTCTCAATCTTCAATTTCTAAAGCACCACTAACAGATCATTGTTTTATAGACCTTGTGTTAGAATATGCAAGCAATTTAGAAAAAAAGGGTATTGGAAGTTCAATGCCCACCTTTTACAAAACGAAGAATGGAGCATGGAAATAAATGGTGCTTTTGATGCTAATGTAAGCAAATGGGAATTTTTAAAATAAAAAATTAGAGAATTCTCCATACATTTTGCTAAGACTTTATATAAAGAAAAAAGGGCGTTTGAAAATAACCTAATTAGTGAGATAAGTAGATGTTGTATTAATCCTGTTCTAAATAATGAGGGAAAAGATAGGGTGATGGTGCTGCAAAATAAATTAGATCATCTTTATCTGGAGAGGGTGCAAGGGGCCTTTGTAAGATCACGTGCTAAATGGATTGAAGATGGAGAAAGGAACTCTTCATATTTTAGTAATTTCGAAAAAAAATAGGCAACAAAGAAACTCCATTGAGAGTTTAATGATCCAAAATGAAGAATGCAAAGATTTAAAGAAAATTGAAAAAGAAGTGTTTCTGTTTAAATTCCTCTGATTTTTTTTCAGTGGAGTCAGATCTCTTTTTTGCTAAAATTCAAAACAATATTCCACACATTGAAGACTCATTTAAAATGGTATGTGATTCGGAGCTTAGAGTTGAGGAATTGGATTTAGTTGTTATGAAGATGCCTTTAAATAAATCATCGGGGACTGATGGGCTCACTAGTAATTTTTTTTTTTTTGGGGGGGGGGATTTGAGGATGTTATTGTTTAATACCTTAGCAGAATGCATTGCTAAAAAAAAGAGTTGATAGAAACTATTAAGCAAGGATTAATCACACTGATTCCTAAGGCTGGAAAAGATAAAAGAGTTTTGGATAATTTGAGGCCTATCACTTCACTAAACACTGATTATAAGATTTTTTCTGGAGCTATTGCTGCAAGACTGAAAAAAGGTGTTTCTACCATAATTAGTGAGACACAGTGAGGCTTTTTGGAAGGAAGATCAATCCATAACAATGATTGGTTCTAGACTTAATGGACTACAGGGAGGTGGTTCAAGGAAATGGATTTCTTGTCTTTTTAGATTTCTGCAAAGCTTTTGATGTGGTAGAGCATCCATTCATTTTGAAAACTTTAAAGCATTTCGGTTTTGGAATAAGATTTATAAATTTAATTGAAATGTTATATAATGATATTAATAGTTCAGTAGCTGTAAGTCATGGAACTTTTCCTATTAAAAGAGGCATTCGTCGAGGTTGTAGTAGCTCCCCATTGTTGTTTATATTAGTAGTAGAGTTGTTATCTATATTGATTAAAAATAACGATATTGAAAGGTTAACAGTGTTGGATAGACAAATAATAATAAGTCAATTTGCAGATGACACAACGTTGTTTTTAAAGAACGAACAACAAATTCCTTTGGCTTTACAGTCTGTTAACATGTTTTCAACAGCTGCTGGGCTATATCTGAATTTAAAGAAATGTGAAATTCTAACTTTACATGATTAAGGTTAATGCAACTTTACATGATGCAGGTTAAGAAGGAGGTCAAATATCTAGGGATTGTGATTTCTAGAGAGAGAAAACTAATGGAGAACAAAAATGTTTGGAATGACATGGATAAATGTAAATCAATTTTGAATCGATGGTTGCAGAGGGATCTTACAATTTTTGGAAGAGTTCTTCTGTCCAAAATGGATAGTTTGTCCAGACTGATATACCCAGCCTTCTCCTTGCCCTTTTCAACAAAAATGATTAAAGAAATAAATAAGATGAATTTTAAATTTATTTGGAGAAATAAATGTCAGTACATAAGAAAGGATGACATGATTAAAAAGTATGAAGATGGTGGGGTAAATGCAATTGATTTTGACATTATGAATGGGGTGCTGAAATTGAAATGGTTAAAATCTTTCATTTGTAATAATCACTCTTTTTGGTATATTGTCCCTAATACAATATTTAAAAAAAAATAGGTGGGATTAATTTCCTTTTACATTGTGATTTTCAGTGTACTTCTATACCAGTAAAACTTTCTGACTTCCATCAGCAAGTTATATAAAGGTTGGTAAGAAGTCTGTCTTCGTTGAGGAATGGAATTTCAAAGGGATTTGGGTGGTGGCTCATTTTTTGGATGATAAGGGTAATCTGTTGTTACATAGTTTTGTGAGAAATTCCAACTGTGCAGCACTGTTAATACTTATAATAAAATCATTAGAGCCATCCCAATTGCTGTAAGATTAATGGTTAAAGATGATATGGTGAACTCCCAAGCCTACCCCAGATTGAGACAGCTTTCTTTAGAAGGTTTTGATTTTTGTGATAAAAAAAAAATGCTCTAATAGAGTTATTAGAAGTCTTATGTTACATGTTTACTGTCCAAATCGTAATAGCCGAGAATATATGCTTAAAGATTTTGATATAACTGAAATAAAAAAAAATTTTAATAAATTATTTGTCTTACCCCCTTCCTCCAAAAGCGAAAGAGGTGTGCTTCAAGGTTTTAAATGATATTTACCCCACAAACTAATTTTTTTTTTTAATTTTGAGGTTAATAACTCTTTTTTGTGAAACAAATATTGAGTCTTTAGAGCATGTTTTTTCTGGTGTGATTCAGTTCAATTCTTTTGGAGAGAGATGGAAAATTGGTTATGTTTCAAAGATCTGGAATTCACTCTTTTTACTGTGAAGGTAGTCAGGTTTGGATTTTTTCAGGAAAACAAAGACTCTGAATTTATTCTTAATTTTTTTATTTGTTTTGGGAAGTTTTTTATTCACAAGTGCAGATGGTTCAAGGTTAAACCCAGCTTTAGCCATTGGCATAATGACCTAACTCTCTTATATAAATCCTTAAAATTTGTTAAGAGTAGAAAAGCCCTTAAGCTGACTTCTCTCTTGGAACTGCATAAAATAATCTAATTTTGCTGTATTTAATTTAGGCTTTTTGTTTTTTTTTTTTTGTTTGTAATTTCATAAGGGCCCAAGCACTGATTATTTATTTATTTATTTATTTATTTTTGTTCAGGCACTTTTGGGGGTCTTACATACTCAAAAACTCATGAAACTCTGCAACCAGGTTGGAATCTGTGGCCATTAGGACGTCAGTGAGGCTCAGCCCTGGGTGTGGCAGGGATACAGCGCCCCTTGGAACACCCCGAAAAGTTTAGCTGTATAGCTCATACACACTTGCACATATACTTAGAAAATTTGGTAGACATTTGTTTTAGGTAAAACATTTACGCATCAGTTCGTTGCATAAGTGATTGAATGCAAAGCTCAGTATATGGACATGTTCTGTGGGGCACCCGGGCGGCGATGGCACACGGGCTTGGGCCCGTCATCGCTGCTTGCAGCTATATTTTTTTAATTATTGTTATTATGTTTGGTATGCTCAACCAAGGCTGGTAAGTTTGGATTGGTTTGGAAATGTGGTTATGTACCTGTTTGGTTGTATGTTTGTTGCAATTAAAAATAAAATAAAAAAAATAAAAAAACCTGCGTTCACTTGTTTCAAAAAATTTCCTAAACACCTTCGCGCTAAAATGACATCGCGACGTCCTGTTAAAAACACAATAACTACTTTCTCTGCTCTCTAATGTTCCTTGCATATCTTTGTTTACATCAATTCGCTTGTAGCTAACATGCTAACCAGGCACTTGCTATCTGCTTCCGTCGCATAGTGACGCACGGCACAGTTTGATGACGTAAAGCACATGTTAAGTTAAAATTGTAAACGTTTTTACTGGCTGCTGACTTGTTATGGGGTTGCTAGTTTATCTGTGGGCTTACTAGAATGTTAAGATGCACAAAAGTACAAAGTAAAACGACAATTCGATCGCGGTTGCGACTGTGATTTCGACGTCATCAATCCTCGACGAGACTTTCGACCAATCAGAAGTCAGAACTGGCCTTCTCGGTTTTATTGTGGGGGGGAAAAAGGGGGTCGCATTTGCGTCTCGGGCGTGGGATCTGTTATGGTGAATTTGTGCATAATAAATACGTTTTGTTTACTGCTTATCAAAGGAATCTCTATTGGAACAACTGAAGACTCTCTAGAAGCCCGTGCGACTCGATTAATGATTAATCGAGTGCTTGAATAACGCTACCCGTTACTGGAATTCTGAATGGGCTGACAGCGTTGTGTATTGCATCGTGTTAACCTGTTTTAAAAACTAATACAAAGAATAAAACAAAGCCGATCTCGTTAACAGTCGGATTGACAGGATTTCGCGATGAACTCGAAGCGAAACAATGCGGGCGAAAATGGAGGAGGACGCATGAACCCGGCGAGCGAAACCCAGGCGGGCGGAACGCTCCGGAAACCGAGCAACGCTCCGGGTAAAGCTGGAGCACGAGCGGACAGGGGCGATCACTCTCACGACAACAGGAACACTGTATCTGTCTCCTCACTCAGGTCCCGCCTCGGTCCCACCATCAGGTATGAGCTGAGTTGTGTGACTTGCCAACTTTCTAGGGGAAAGTAGCTAATGCATGCGCAGAAAGTCAGTACAACCCGCCATAAAGCAACTGAATCCCTCCTCATTCATATACAAACGTGTCACATGAAGAAGGAAGATTTTTCTGAACAGTCACAGAACAGATGAGATATTTGTTTGTCAGAGTAATGAATAAACCATGTAGCGTCGTCCTGTTATAGGAAACTAATCAACAAAAACATGGTATCATGAACTGGTGGCTCTGTTACCATGCCAGAGTTCATCATTTTCTAACAACAGCATGTCCTGAAATGTTTACTTCCTCTTATACCCCATACAACACAATACAATCAGTGATGGGAACAGTGGTGATGAGTGATTTTAGTGACAGCAAATGTAAATTTGATGATATATTCTTGTCACTATCAGGTCTGCTTTGTCCTCTGCCGTGGAGACGCTGCTGGGAGAGATAGCTGCGGTGATGTCGGAAACCGAGGACGAGCTGCTGTCCAAAGAGCGTGAGAACGAGAGGCTGAAGGCGCGACTGGACGCCTCTGAACGAGAGCTGAAGACGCTGCAGGAATGCCTGTGTAGTGCGCAGAAGCTGATCGATCAGCTGCAGGGTCCATTCAGCAGCCATCCTCCTCTTCCTCCGTCCATGCCCGGGCAGCACAGCTACACCAACCAGGCACCGGCAACAAATGCAGCTCGCCTGACGCACCGTGGGGCAGGAGATGACGCCGACCCACGTTGCTTCACCAACAGCGAGGCAGAGCTGAGCGGTGCACTCGGAGATGCCATTCACGGCTTTGAGGCCAGGGACGAGTTCAAAAGCTGCCATCTGTCCATCCAGGCGGACGGCACTGTCACCAACAGCTACTACGACCCCATGGCCGTGCACACTGCCGGCATGTGCCACGACATCAACAGGGCAGGTGAGAGAGCTCGCTTGTTCAGCTGGTAAAAGTTTATGATTCAGAGTAGTTTATTCATATAGTGAAATGAAATTAAAATAATTGTGACTCGTTGTGCTAGATTTTATGAGAATGTTAAGCTACAGGTTTTCTCTATTTGCAGGTGAGATGAGTGATCGACGGCTGTCTCACCCTCCTTCTCACTCTCCTTATGGGGTGAAAGAGGAACAGGCTCCAACATCAGGGCCAGTGCGTGTCAGAGGCGACGCCGAGCACGGTGGTCAGAGCGAGTGTGACCAGGGTTACGCCCATGTGGTGGAGGAGCAGGGAGTTCCACGTTCCCGGAGACACGCCGCTAAGCACGCTCCCTCTTCTGGGTCGCATAACGGCCCTTCTTCATCTTCCACCGGAACACCTCCACAGGGGCCATCCGGTCTCCGCGCCTCCTCCAGAGCTGTGTCTGCAGCATCCTCTAGGCAGAGCCCCGGTACGAGCGACTCCTCACCTGATGGCCGCCGGCGTCGACGCCCAGCCTCAGAGCTGATGGGTGAGGTGGCCGGTGAGCGGCCGCACCTCTGCCTGGAGTGTGGCAAGACGTTCCGGCTGCTCTCGAGCCTGAAGAAGCACCTGCGCATCCATACTGGAGAGAAGCCGTATCCGTGCAGCGTGTGCGGACGGCGATTCCGTGAATCTGGTGCACTCAAGACGCATTTGCGCATCCACACGGGCGAGAAGCCATATGCGTGTAGCGAATGTGGCGCACGTTTCCGCCACCTGGACGGCCTCCGCAAGCATGGTCGCACGCACACAGGTGAGAAGCCGTACGCCTGTGGGGTGTGCGGGAAACGTCTCAGCCGCCTGCAGCACCTCAAACACCATCAGCGCATCCACACCGGTGAGCGACCCTGTCGATGCCCTCTGTGTCAGCGCTCGTTCCAGGATGCCGCTAGCCTCAGGAAGCATCTGATCAGCGTGCACCAGGGAGAACCAGGAGCCGATGAAGCCCATGAGAGGCTGTCGGCCACCGAGCTTGGAGAGCACGACCTCCAGGGCTCAGTGGAGGACGAGGAGATGAGGTTTGAGATGTGGGAGGAGGAACGTGAGGAAGGCGACGCAGCCGTGGACTGTGTGTAGATTTGCTGAGAAAAAAATTGCCCAATACTGAAGATGGCAAAAATATTAATCATTTAAAATGCTGGGGGTTTTTGTTTTTTTGTCATAAACTAAACATAGAGCTGTGAAAAATAAACATCCACCACGCTGGAGATAGAGAACTCCGTATCAACCCTAATTAAAACAATCCTGGCTTTCCAGAGCGTGTATGTAGAGCTAGAGTTGTATTATATCCTGCTGACTGAAAACTTGACCACATTCTAAAAGAAGGTTGGGGATCAGTTTGCTTGTTGTGACGCGGATATCAGGCCAACACGACGTATTTCTGGTGTCAGGAATCCCACAAGCTTCGTGCTTCCCTGGAGGATCTGTGTCATGTTCCTGGGTCTCTGTCATAGTTAGTAATAATGTAATCATAGGTACTGAGGGGAACAGAACAGACTGTGTCATTGACAAGATCTGTGAGTTCTGTCTCACCCCACACACACACACACACACACACACAAGCATAAATCAGCTGGTAAAAAATGAAAGCTTTAGGCTATGTGTCCGTCACTTTTGCAATAAATGTTTTATTTTACTTTTCACAATACTATATTTAAAAATGTTAATATTTTTCAATATCTTTCAAAAACGCTGTAAAATTTGGCAAATTTCTTCATTTCGGTTTGTGTTTTTTTGGCCAGGAATGAGTTCTTTAGCTAATCATGTCAGCCGAGATCTGAACATGGTTTAGTAAATTGCATACTGCCGCTTTATATAAAAGTTAGGTTTAAAAAAAAAAAAAGTTAAAATAAGTTAGAGTAAGGGAATCATGATAACTTGACCGTTCTTGTTGGAGCAGCAGTTGATGTTTGGTAATTATTAGTAGCCAATATCAATTCAACAGTTTATTAATTCAGTCAGTTTTGCGCCAAAAAATCCCAATGGTGCAATTTTTGTTTACACAAAATGACATCCAGTGTAAACAAACAAACGCATGCTGATCGACTGAGCGTCGGACTGCCGACACACACTGAACACATCCTGAAGAACTGCAGGTTGGGGATTTATAAAGCGTAAAAAAAATATTTTGTTCTTTTATTTTTTTTTTTTTGGAAATGGAAATTCTTTGTTTCTGTGTTTTAACCCTTTACCTTGTTTATTGATCTTGTTTGTTGTTTCTCTGTACAGTTTATAAAACGAACAGAAAGATTCGAAATTTTAGCAAAATTAGAAACTGCTTGTTTTATGAAGCTGGAATTTTTTTTGTTTTTATCCTTTTTGTGTGTGTTACTCCAGTTTTATTAATAGTTCTGTTGTCGATTGTTGAATACACTTGACAAGAATAGGGATGTTGAAGCGTTTTAAAACGTGCTGCCCCTTATGGCTAAAATGAGAAACTGCATGTTTTTTACTTTTTTTCTTGTTTTTTGCATGCTTGTTTGTTTTTCATTTTATTTGTGTCTTTTTTCAGTTACTATTACAGCCACTCTCGCTGATATTTTTGTGGTATATTGCTTAATATAGTATTTAAAAAAAAAAAAATCAGCGTCATCATAACGCTTAGAAAAGGTTCCCCTTATGGTCAAATCAAGGAACTACATGTTGAACGTTTATAAAAGTAGATCGTTTAGTTCATTTGTTTGTTTGTATGTTTTCCTTTGTTTGTAATACCTGCTTTCTTACTGAACTTTTTAGAGAATTCCCTCTTATGGTCAAACTGAGGAACTGCATGTTGGATGAGTTATTTCTGTTGTTTATTTTATTATTATTATTATTTTTTTTTTTTTATTTCCTTTACCTCCACTCCTATAGACATTTGTGAATATCTCATTTAAAAACCCTTTCTTTTTCTGTTTTCACACCATTCACACTTGCAATGTTTTACCCTTTGTGCATATTATAACGTGTTCTCATATGTTTGTAAACCTTTTGGACTTTTAGTTTGTATTTACAGCCTTTTTTTAGTCTAGTGTATAAAAAAATAGTTCTGTAGTAGCTAAACTAATACCAATATAAGCCGTGTTTTATTAACACCCGGACATGTAAAAAACCTTTAGATATATCGGGATTTAGTGTTGAATAAATGTGAGTAAATAAAAGTTTGGTAAATGTTACATAAACTGGACAAATTAGCTTTACTGTTACTGCGTTATAAGGGTTTTTTTCCTCAATAAATCCAAGCATGCGTTTTTGTAAACCTGAGGCTGTCCCTCCATCATAAAAATGTCTGTTCAGTGTCTTTTGTCTTCTTTTATTCACCCATGGCCACGTGGTGCACTGTGGTGTAAATGTGTGTGTGTGCGGTCGCACAGTATGACTGCGTATTTACTGTGTTGGAAATATCTTTTCTTTTTGCGTCAAACTTGACCACAGCCATCACACACACAGTTTTGTGGAAGACTTGTCACAACCATTTTCTGAGAGTGATTGTCTCACACACACACACACACACACACACACACATATATTAATTGCTCATTGACACTGACAGTTTTTGACTCACAGGACTTATTTTAAACCAAAACAAGGGTTTCACACACACACACACACACACTGTCTTGTCCCAGTCATCCTTAAAGTGAGTAAGAAATTAATTTTTGTCCCAATCTGAGACTGGAAGCTGTTCAACATCTGACCAGAGTCACTTTCTTCTACATAAGTGGTGTGTATGTGTGTTTATGGTAATCGTGGTGAGCCACTGGTGATGGTGGAGATCCAATGACGTGGTGGCATTCCTGCCCTTGAGACTACACAAATGTAACAGGAAATATTTAAGATTATTATTATTGTGAGTGTGTCTCAGTGAGGACAATGTGTGTGTGTGTGTGTGTGTGTGTGGTACACAACCAAAAATGTAAGATATGTTTGTAAGCTCTTGCCTGCGTGTGTGTGTGTATAAGACTGTCCAGACCCATGCAGTCATTTCCGTAGCGACTGAAAGCAAACATTCTCACTTTTCTCAAAGGAAGTGACTCAACTCTCATTCTCCTTCTCCCTCACACACACACACACACGTGTGCAGACATGCTTATCAACCTTGCTTACTGTTCTCTCTCACACTAGAATTCTGTAGTTTTATAAACATAAAGATGTTCCTCTCTGTAGTGTGTGTGTGTGTGTGCACGCATGTGTGTTATGGTAGGCAACAATAATGCAGCATTCCATTTCAGTCACTGATCCAAACACATTCCAGAGCTTCGGCTTGAGAAAATACACACACACACACACACACACACACACACACACACACACACACACACACACACACACACACACACACACAGAGAAAGAATTCACATGTTCAGTTTCACAAATGTTTTTTCATGATTTTATTTGTGATGTCAGATTTGTGTGTGTGTGTTTGTGTTTACACATATTGGGCACCTGAATTATTTGATCAACCATGTGTATTCATATGCTTAATACTTTAATAATAATACTTACTATTAATTAATAAAGTCAATAAGTCACACACACACACACACACAAACACACAAACACACTATGATCATGTCCAGTTTCCAGACGCTGACTCAGTGTGTGTGTGTGTGTGGGTGAGAGAGAGAGACTGTGGCATTAAATCCACCAGCTCTTCTCATTCAGGCGGCTCGTGATGTCAGCTGTGACGTAGGAGACTCTCTTCACGCTCTTCCATCACTTTCTCAAACACACACCTTCTGGTTTGCAGGGAATTGAAATTTTTTTCCAGACATAAATCCGCTATAAACAAACCTAATCTAACTTTTGTCCAATAATTATATCATGGGCGGCTTCATATGTGTCACGTGGCATAAAATGGGCCGAATGTGTAAGAATTCAAAAGAAGTCAAAAGAAAGAAAAGGTGTAAAAATCCTATGAAAGTTAATGTAACGTATAAAAACGTGTGTGAAACATAATATGAGAATCGTTACATCAGAGTAAATTAAACGTCTGAATTGTAACACGAGTAAATTAAAGGGGTAAAAAAAATAAATAAAAAAATAAACTAAATGTGTAATCACTTATGATAACAAATTATACCATACAAGAAAAATACAACGTAATATTCTAGAAAATATATTTTCACAAAAGGCACGTGAAAATAAAAATAATAGCGTAACACACACGGAAATGTCACTTTTCAGTAAATGATTTATTTAACTTAATCTAACTTGATCTGATTTTCTCTCTCTCTCACTGTGTGTGTGTGTGTGCGCGCGTGTGTGTGCGTGCGTGCATGTGTGTGAGTGAGATGAGTGCATGAGCAGCAGGATAGAAGATGATCCAGGAGGAAAGAAACAACAAACTACTGCTGCTCCTGCTGACGATGTGAGGCAAGTGAATCGAACCGACTCTTTTGCAACGATTCTTTGAATTGATTCGATTCTTCTGAATCACTTTCAAACGATTCGGCGGTTCATTGAACTCACAAGTGAACTGTCCCGGCAGTGAACGAGGATAAATGGGAAGTGTTAGGAAAGAAGAGTTTAAAAAAATAAACAAAACAACATATTTATAAATATACAAAATTATAAA
>JAOTRN010000030.1:11389164-11399497 GCA_028566695.1 Bagroides melapterus
TATAACAAAATTTGTACTACAGATAATATGGTGCCTAAGACTTTTGCACAGTACTGTATATATGTGTGTATATGTGGTTTCCATTCCATTGAGTCATTGAGGCATGCAAAATGAGTTATGGAAGAAGGAACGCCCAGTTTTGGGAATGTTTGTGTGAGAATGAGAGACAGAGAGCGTGTAAGAGGGTAATAGACAGACAGACGCTGCTGTTTGTCGGGAGAAGAAATCTTTTGATTTGTTTTGCTTTAATGTGTGCGTATGTGTGTTTGAGAATATAAAGTTGTAGTTTAGAAAATTGTCTCTCTGTCTGGAACTCAGCAATTAACCCAGAACGTGCGCGCACACACACACACACGTCTGTAACCTCAGTCTCACACGCCGGGATCCTGACCCCTGTCATTACTACATCACTTTCTCATTGTGGAGCTCTGCATGTTTTTCATTTCCACAGAAGGAACAGGGGAGGGGCTTGTGACCTGACAGGATTTGTGAGAGTATAAACACATTCTAATGTGATAATCTCGCAGGGTTTATACAGAATTAAATCTCTAGCTATATGCTAGTTGATACTCACATTGTTAATGCTAATCAGCAAGCTAAAGTGATTTAAGTTTTTTATAAATTCTTTTGCTAGTCATCAGGATTTTATAAGTAATTTGTGAGAATAGTTGAGAAGTCCAAGTAGCTAGTATAACAAGCTAACCGAACATGATATTTTAATAAACGTCTTTGAGAGCAGTTATAAAACACTTGCGCTTGCAGATCACGTCTTTGGGACACTCAGACCCTTTTAAGGACATACACACATGTGTAAAAGCCTGCACCAGACAGCCAAACACATGTCATTTAGCCCTGCGCTAATCGTAGTAATTAGTCGCCATGGTAACATATCCACTAGCGGTGCTGAGTGAGGTTTTTGAGTGAAGTTTAATAGAGGAAGACGGATGAAACGAGGCCCGTCAGCAAGTCTGTCTGCTAGCATTCTGTTTATTACACAACTGTCTGATTAGTGCTCCAGTGAAGTGTCGCACGGAATTGTTGTAAGGTCGGATTTTTAGCCACATGACTTCATCAGGGAGTGTGAAGTGTACTAATAATCTCTCTCACACACACACGCACGCATGCACGCAGTAACACTGATGTACGGGTATGCTTGTATTCCAATTTGTCTGTCTGTCTGTGTGTGGCTATCTATCTATCTATCTATCTATCTATCTATCTATCTATCTATCTATCTATCTATCTATCTATCCATCAATCCATCCATCCATCCATCCATCCATCCGTCTATCTGTCTGTCTGTATGTCTGTTTGTCTGTCACTTTGTCTCTCTCTGTATTCATTTTGTTTATTTTTAATTTGTTAATTTGCTTCTCTCTCTCTCTCTCTCTCTCTCTCTCTCTCTTTCTGCAGTGGTGTGTCCCCTAACCTGTGTAAATGGAGGTGTGTGTAGTAACCGTACACACTGTCTGTGCCCACCGGGTTTCACAGGCAGACTTTGTCAGTTTCCTCTCCGCACTCAGGCGTCACGTGGCAACAAGCAACCTGTCTACACGCTACAGGTATGTATACATGTCACTCTCACTCTTCTTCATGACACTCACTGCTCTTCATCACTCTCATGTCTTCATCACTCTCACATGTCTTCCTCACACTCACTGATCTTCATAACTCTCACTCCTCTTCATCACTCTCACTCCTCTTCATCACACTCACTCTTCATCACTCTCACTCCTCTTCATCAGTCTCACGTGTTCATCACACTCATGTCTTCATCAAACTCACTCTTCATCACTCTCACTCCTCTTCAGCACACTCACCTATCACTCTCACTCCTCTTCATCCCTTTGCCTCCTCTACCACACTCTCAGTAATCAGTGGTTAGATTTCTAAACGGGTGAATGAAAGGATGGATGAATAACAAATACAAAATGAAAAGATAAGGGAATCAAAGGATGAGCATCACTCTTGGGATTTGTACTTAATTGAATAGACAGATGAATGGATGAATGGCTGTATGAACAGATGACTAGACAGATGGGTGGATGAATGCCTGAGTAAACGAGTCTCTGACCCCTGTAGGTGAGGCCAGATGGTCCCGGTCTATCTGATTCCAGTGGACCAGCTGGACGCCAGCAGCTCACACACTCAGTGTTCACTCTGCCACTGCCCCAGGGCACCGGCCACCACTCGTCTGAGGGTAATACACACACACACACACACACACACACACACACACACACACACACACACACACACACACCCTCCTCATCCTCATTACTGAGGCACTTTGATAAGGACATTTCCCATGATTCTTCTCCTCAGTGCAGTTTAACGTACGTGTCCACCACTCGCCAGACACCTCAGTCGTCATCCACCCTTTCGACCAATCAGAGACCAAACTTCCTAAAGGTGTGACCCGCCTTCCTCCACAAACACAAAAGCCCAGGGGCCGGTGCTTTCAGGAGACCACGCCCAAGCAAGCTGTGAGTGACAGAAGAAAATGACGTTGATGTTCATTACTTCAATTCAGTTCATTTTCTATCATGTCTCTCTCTCTCTCTCTCTCTCTCTCTCTCTCCCCTCTGTAGTGCAACAGTAACCCTCTCCCTGGCCTGACAAATCAGGAGGACTGCTGTGGCAGCGTGGGAAATTCCTGGGGTCAAAACAAATGCTACAAATGCCCAAAGCTCCCATGTGAGTCCTTAAATCAGTCGCGGTGTAACGATGACACTGATGATGAGTGACATGATCTGTCCAGGGATTATTTATACCGCTTCTTAATAAACCAGCTTGTTTGGATGATGAACAGAATTAAAATCCACTTGAATCCATTTTGATGCATTGAAACTAAATTGAATTATAAATAGGATTAAATCTAGTTCGATCTAAAAGTGAATAGAAGATGATAAATGTATAGAATAGATTCTTCAGAGATATCGAAACTGAATCGAATCACATATGCATTTGATTCTTTATGAATTTTTGGTTTTTATTAGTATGCTTTGAATTAGTAACATGCAGAATAGAAAAATAAATAATGTTAAACCATAGCTATCGGCTTAGACTTACATGACTTATAGACTTATGGGTTATGTAATCATTTCATGACAGCGTTGGCTGCTCAGAGTGTGTGATTGTAGTCAGGGTCTTAGGTTTCAAGATGAAAACTAAGAAAAGTCTTCTTTCTGTTTTTTTTTTTTTTTTGCATCCTGATAGACTTTTCTTTCCTGTCTTCACTCACCTCTCTGCCAGATTTTCTCTCTTTAAAGTGAGAGCAGACAATAGCGTCTCTGTGGTACATGCCAGGTTATTTTATTTTTTTTCCACAAAACCAACTGTGTGTTTAAATGTGGGGTGTTGTGTGTGTGGGAGGGTGTGTGTGTGTGGGAGGGTGTGTGTGTGTGCGTGTGTGTGTGTGTGTGTGTGTCATAGTGCCTTTGCTCTGTTTTTAATGACACGCCCTCAATGTCAGGATGAGACAAAAGCAGAGGATGGTTGAGAAGCCGCTAGGAAAAGTTCTCTCTTTCTCTCTCTCTCTCATTCTCTTTTCTGCCTCTTTTTTTGTCTCTTCTCAATTGAATCACGTTACACATCAGAATAATAGTTTTTTTGAATGTCCAAATAAATACGGCCATGAACAGAATGATTCAAATAGATAAAAATAAGAATTATGCAAATGAGTAGAATTTGTGAATTTAGAACTGAATCCGCAAATGATTAGAAAGATTAGAAATAATCAAACTAAGAGAAATAGAGTTTACTTGAAAATTTACAGGTCCTCCATATACACACTAAAATTTGAACCATTTCTTTATTTCATCTGGTGTTGATGAGATTTATAAGTTTGTATCTCAGTGAAACTTCTGATGTTTTTTTTTCCCGAGGGAATCGTGTACAGTATATTGAGAAAAGCGGAGGTTCTTATTAGAAAGACTTATTACATGATTGTTTTTCTTTCATTCTGTCGAATCCTCTCTTTTCCAGATGGGTCTTGATTTTTCTCTGTTGTTCTGGAGTGAAGGAGTGCGTGAGGCAAGGAGGGGAAACTCTGTGTGCTCCTCCAAAACATTCTTCACTTAACTGCCAAGAAGTCCAGCAATGCCTTCTTTCTTTTCCGCCTCTCCTTTTCTTTCAGCCAGTAAAAACCATCGTGTTTATTTTTATTTTCTCTTTTCTCTTCCTCGCCAGTTTAACTGATTCTGTTTCCGATTTGTTCTTTACCTCTCGCTGTTCCTCGAACCTGCTTCATTTATCTTCCTGTTTCTCTTCACTGCTTTACTTAGTGTGTTGTTTTTTTATTTCAGGATGAGTTCTCCATTAAATGTTTTTTTAATTATTTAAAAATACAAAAAAAAAAATCCTGAAATTTGTATACTTTGATGGTATGAGTTGTTAGTAAAACCTTCTCTCTGTCTCTCTGTCTCTGTCTCTCTCTCTCTCTCTCTCTCTCTCTCAACTCTCACAGATGCTGGAAAGCCACAGACGATAATCGAGGAATTTGGCTCCACATGTCCTCAAGGTTACAAAAGATTAAACCGAACACACTGCCAAGGTAAAGTTTTTGAGTGTGTGTGTGTATGTGTGTGTCAGCATCATCACTTTCATTTCATGTCAATCAATTGATTCCCAATGCATCAAAATTAATAGAATATTGTGTGTGTGTGTGTGTGTGTGTGTGTGTGTGTGTTTAGATATTAACGAGTGTATGATGCAGGGTGTTTGTCAAAATGGTGAGTGTTTAAACACACAGGGAAGTTTTCGCTGCACCTGCAAACCTGGTTACGTCCTGAAAGATAGAACACGCTGTGTTGGTAAGACACACACACCCACGCACACACACAAGCACATACATATTGATCATGGTGAACTTGCCTTCTCTATCCTTCTCTCTCTCCTTCTCTCTCCTTCTCTCTCTCTCATTCTCTCTTTCTCTCTCTCTCCCTCAGTGTCGGTGGTGGATCAGGGTCCGTGTTTCCTCATGGTGACTGAGGCAGGTCGTTGTGAACACGGTCTCTCCACCAACCTGTCGAGAGAGATCTGCTGCTGCACAGTGGGAAAAGCCTGGGGCTCCAACTGTGAGAGATGTCCACAGGACGGCACCGGTCAGTGTGTGTGTGTGTGTGTGTGTGTGTGTGTGTGTGTGTGTGTGTGTGTGTGAGTGATCATGTGAATCAATTACATCATATGGCCCCCATGTTTTGAAATCTCTCTCTCTCTCTCTCTCTCTCTCTAGCCTCCTTCAGTAAGATCTGTCCTGCAGGAAAGGGCATGTCGTACCTGCAGTATCGCAGCACTCTGGCCATCCAGACTGACATCGGGCAGATTCCCATCCTACCTTATAAAGGTGAGTCTCACACCCCCATGTGTAAATACCCCAGCAGCATGTTCATGTAATCATTAGAGATCTCATCGTAATCGTTCTGATGTCTGACGGTTTGAGAACGGAGAAGACTTACATATTGAATTAGACCTTTCCTGTGTTTGTAGTATAGTATAGCATTAAAGCGGCAGTATGTAATATTTGTAGGCTTTCACATCCTCTGGTGCCTCTGAGGTGAACTACACTTCTGTTATAACACGTCAAACTATTTATTCTCAGAAAGTTTGTTTATAAGGTAAAGTAGCAGAGCCACGCAGCACTGATATGCTTGAGTTGGGGGTGGAGCTTATTTCCAGGCCAGAAACATATAAATTGTAGCGTGTAACGTTCTGATCATTACAGCTTTCTAAATTCTTTTGTGGAAAATATCTTTTTGTTTTTTGTGTTACAGAGATCAAACCGCCGGTAAGAGCTTAAACACCTTTATTTATCAGTACATCCCCCACAGGAAGTGACACACCGGAAGTGACACAAGAGGTAAACAGTATGGACCTTTTTCCTCTAACGCCTTACTACTGTAATTTGCCTTAACAGGATGTTCCTGTCCAGGTGACCACACCCATGCATCTTCAGCCAATCAGCACACATGTACCTCGCGTTCCAGGTGGACACGCCCCCCTCTCTCTCACTCTTTTTTTGCCTCTGCTTCCTTTTTTTCGATTTCTATAAGCACAATCTCTCTCTCTCTCTCTCTCTCTCTTTTTTGCTCAGTTCTCATCCCCAAGCCGACGACACATCCCATAATCCACATTCCCCCGGAGAAAGAGACTTTGGTGGTGGCACAGACGCAGGTCTCACGTGAGTTCCCCAGCAACCGCCGATTGCACCACACCTTACATTATAACATCGAGTGTTAACTGCGTTCAGTTAGCTGAGTTCACCTTGTAGCTTTATCAAAAAAAAAAAATTAAACAATTTGTTGTGTTTTGCATAGATTTTCTTTCCAGTTTACAAATTTCCAGGTTTTTTTATTCTGTAGCACTATAACTCTGTGCTTTGTTTCACATTAGCACATTTCTAATTCACTTAGTCGATTTCAGAAACCAGTCACATTCTAACCACAATGGAATTCCTTGGAAGTGGCTCATCATTGCAGCGGTGTGTGATCGTTGTGTTTTGACCAGCCCGCTGTGAAGCGCACAGAAACAGCGAACACATCAGGGTCACGGGAAAAAAAAACGCTCTAAACGCCATTGTCTGACTCACAGAGAACTTTCTTTTATACAGCATCATTTTGGTGAATCGTATTTTTGTTTGGATTCAGATCCAGGTCTGCTCCTGTCCTGTAGTTCTTTATGACTTGTTACACTTGCTTCCGGTCAGTCTGTGTATTTAAACTGCAGCATGTTTACAAATCGTGCCTTTGTTGTTCTTGTGCGTAAACCAGGGTCTCGTCTCCCGTGAGTTTGTTCAATTTTATGTCTCGACTCTCCCAGGTTTTCATCATGTCTTTGGATCACGTTCGAATCTTTTGTATGTATTGGCTTGATGTATTTCTGCCCCATGAGACTTCAACACTTGTAGCTATGTTAGTATCAGTCTCCTGTCTCCTGTGTGTGTGTTACAGAGGTAGACGAATGCAAACTCAACAGGAACATCTGTGGTCATGGTGACTGTATAAACACGCACAACGGATTCACATGTCAGTGCAAGGCTGGATACCGTCCTCACACCCAAAGAAAGAACTGCGTCGGTGAGAACACGCACGCACACACACACACACACACACACACACACACACACACACTCACACACACAAATAATCTAATTGGTTGAGGACAGACTCGTTTGTATGTGAAATACCATAACATTTAGACTACTGTATAAGTCACTCCAGAGGATGTCTATCTGTCTGTCTGTCTGTCTGTCTGTTCATCTGTCTGTCTGTTCATCTGTCTGCCTCACCTGTCTGTTCTCACCTGATATATTGGTTTGATTTGGAAATAATTTCTCTATGTGTGTGTAGATGAGAATGAGTGTGAAGGGGAGCCCTGCGGTCATGGGAGAGGCACCTGCATCAACACTGTCGGCTCCTACCGCTGCAACTGTCACCCTGGCAACCAGCTGATAGGACACGTGAAGCCGCGGTGTGTGGGTGAGTGACGTCTGAAACGCTGCTCACTTCTCTATAACCACTCATAGAGACGTTTCCTCTGGAGACACATTTTCTTAATGTTTATGGAAGGAGTCTCCAGTGTCACAGATTTTCCACATCACTAGCTTTCACTGTAAAAGGATAAAAAACCTACATGCCATTCTGTAGTGGAATAAAACGCAGTTTTGCTCCGCTGTTGATCAGTTTCCTGTTGCCAAGAATTGTTTTATTCTCTACGAAGATGTTTGTTCATTCGCTGGTTTCAGATATAAATGAGTGCTTGACACCGGATATCTGTGGGATCGGTGGACACTGCGTGAACTTGCCTGGGGTGTATAAGTGTGAATGCCTGCCTGGTTTCAGGAGCAAGTCACGAAGACAACCTGTGTGTGAAGGTACGAACACACACACATACGCACACATGGTAGATTGCATAAATCTTGCAACTGTTCACCTCTCTGTCTCCCTCTGTAGACATTAATGAGTGTTTGGACCCTGCTACGTGTCCTGACGCACAGTGTGAGAACACGGTTGGATCGTACGAGTGTATTCCCTGCCAGCCTGGACACAAGGTGCATGGAGGAGTGTGTTACGGTAAATCATATGCGCGCACACACACACACACACACACACTCACCAACACTCGTTACACAGATGAGACAATTACATCATTTCTGTTGATGATTTGGAGTCCCAGACTTCCTCAGAGTCTAATAATGATGTGTGTTCGTTAATGATGTCAGGGATTTATTAGCGGCTCTAAAGTCAGGATTAAAATCCTTTCCTAGTTTGTCCTCAAACTCCTCCCGCTCTACATATCCCTGTACCATAAGCCCCTCCCACATTGAGTCTCTGTATATCATATACTCCTCCCTCTCTGATCCTCTCAAACTCTTACTTAGTATCCTACGGTTGTCAAGCTCCTCCCACTCTGTTTCTTTCTACCACACACATACAGATGTGAATGAGTGTCAGAAAAGAGGCGTGTGTGTGAACGGCCGGTGTGAGAACTTACCTGGGACATACCGCTGTCTCTGTAACGAGGGCTTCCGACCCGAGGTTGACAGCAAGGGCTGCCGGGGTGAGTGGTGTTCCACTAGTGACCACTTTGGTGGACATTTGTTTCAGTTACAAAAACTGTGCTCTAACTGTGTGTTTGTGTGTGTGTGTGTGTGTGTGTGTCCAGATATTAATGAGTGCCAGGACACCCGTTTGTGTGCAAATGGACACTGCATAAACACAGAAGGCTCGTTTCATTGCCAGTGTTACCCTGGATACCAGCCAACCCAGGAGGGCAGCCACTGTGAGGGTGAGTAAAGCTAGCAAGAGCTAGCAAAAACACAAACACAATAGCATGGAAAGAAACCAATATAAATGAATGGAGTGACATGAGACAGGATTGAAAGAAAAGTAATGGAATTGGAAAGGAATAGAATTGAACTAAATGGTAAAGCAGCGGGATGTCATACGATTGAGGACGGAATTAAATAGAGCTGGTTAGCAGGAGGATAAGGATAAAATAGAAAAGGTGGGGACTGGAATAAAAGTTTTCCAGTCGCCATTGGATTCCCTGTCTGTATTCCGGAAAAGGTTCCGAAGCCGAGAGGAAGTGAGATGAGCGATTTCTGATTTCTTCTTCCTCAGATATCAATGAGTGTGAGCGTGCGTCCAACTGCCAAAGGGGCCGCTGCATCAACACCATGGGCTCTTACCGCTGCGAGTGCCAGAAAGGATACATGCTCATTAACGGACGCAGATGCCAAGGTGCTCTCACCCACACACACACACACACGCACACACACACACACTCACACACACACACACAGAAAGCAGTATATGACTATATATTAACACTTTTGTTTGGCTTGCACACAGACTAAAGATGAAATCATTTTCTCTTTTTTTCTTTATCCATCGCTCAGACATAGATGAGTGTGATCTGGACAGAAGTCTGTGCCAACCCCATGGAGTGTGTAAGAACATGCAGGGAGGATATATGTGTCTGTGTAACGACGGCTTTATTCTGTCCGAGGATGAGCACAGCTGTGAAGGTATGTGCGTTGGATAACAAGCTTATTATGGTATCTATGACAAATATGTGTGTGTGTGTGTGTGTGTATGTATATACGTATATATGATGGGTGTGTGTATTTTTCCCATGCAGAGGTGGTACAGTATCTGGACAATAAGAAGGAGTGTTACCTGAACCTGGATGACACCGTGTTCTGTGACAGTGTCCTGGCCACCAACGTGACCAAACAGGAATGCTGCTGCTCAGTGGGTGTGGGCTGGGGGGATCACTGTGAGATATACCCCTGCCCCGTCTATCACTCTGGTACACACACACAAATACCACTGACTTTCTGGAGCTAAAAACTATTCCACTGAACCCCTCGGTACACATTTATTTAGTTGTGGAGGTAATTTGATTTCATTCAAGTCAAATGAGCTCATGATCATTAGAGCTCATTAATAAACAGAATCAGAATTTGTACATTTTCACTGATTTACTGAGTCAGGAAGTGTGACAGTGTTTAAAACCACAATGTTGAGCTGTCTACGTTTTAAATCATTTTCTCATTGATAACGTTGTGTGATCCTCTGCCGTATAATGGTATTTTGTGTGGGGTAAAACTTTCTGCCCCGTGTGAGGCTTGAACTCACGACCTTCAGATTATGAGACTGACGCGCTGCCTACTGCGCCAACGAGGCCTGAGAACAACGGGAGGTAGAGTTGGTTTTAGAGTGAGGAGAGGAGGGGGTGGGGGGAGGGGCACTGGCCTTTGTTCTCAGGTTTCTGTGTGTGTGTGTGTGTGTGTGTGTCTTAAGTTGAGCTTCACAAATCCTGTGATCAT
>JAOTRN010000030.1:11433846-11444720 GCA_028566695.1 Bagroides melapterus
CACACACACACACACACACACACACACACACACACACACACACACACACACACACACACACACACACACTGACTGTGTAATGTTACGCAAAGTGTGTGTAATGTAATTTTGGAATTTATAACTTGCACTGTCTGCAGTAATGTGTGTGCGTGTGCGTACATGTTTAGACGTGAATGTGGATCAGCCAGACGAGAAGTCGATCATCACGTATGTGGCCACGTACTACCACTACTTCAGCAAGATGAAGGCGCTCGCTGTGGAGGGCAAGAGAATTGGCAAGGTGTGTGTGTGAGTTTGGTGAAGAACTGTGTGTGTGTGTGTGTGTGTGTGAGGTTTTGTCATATGTCTGAATTAGTGGATATAATAGACAAATATTAAGGATGATGGTGAAGGCCATACAGATTCAGTCATGATTTTGTGTGTGTGTCTCTGTGTGTGTGTGTGTGTGTGTGTGTGTGTGTGTTTGTGTGTGTAGGTTCTCGACTACGCAATCGAAGCAGATCAGCTGATTGAGAAGTATGAGACGTTGGCCTCAGAGCTGCTGCAGTGGATCGAGCAGACCATCGTTACACTCAACGACCGGCAGCTCGCTAACTCCCTGAGTGGCGTGCAGAACCAACTGCAGGCCTTCAACACCTACCGCACTGTAGAGAAACCACCCAAGTGTGTACACAGACACACACACACACACACACTTCATAGCTTATAGCCTTTGGGGATTTAATTGAATGAAAATGTATGAAGCATTGGTCTTTGTCAAGTATTTCTGTAAACGGTGTATGTGTGTGTCCGTGTGTGACAGATTCACGGAGAAAGGGAATTTGGAGGTTCTCCTGTTTACAATCCAGAGCAAAATGAGGGCCAACAACCAGAAAGTCTACATGCCTCGAGAGGGAAAACTCATATCTGACATCAACAAGGTGCTTGTCTCTCTCTCTCTGTCTGACATACACACACACACACACACACACACACACGGCAAAAATGTTCTTACTTGACTATATCTAGTTTACTATCAGCACATTTCTTGGTTCATGTGATTGATTGAGTAGGCGTGGGAGCGGCTAGAGAAGGCGGAGCATGAGCGTGAGCTGGCACTGAGGAACGAGCTGATTCGTCAGGAGAAGCTAGAGATGCTGGCAGCACGATTCGACCGCAAAGCTGCCATGAGGGAAACATGGCTCAGCGAGAACCAGCGTCTCGTCTCGCAGGTCAGAGAGAAAAAGATTTTTTTCCCCGTCACTCAGAAAATGTTTGTTTATTTATTTTTTTAAAATAAATATAATATATATACAATTTCTTCAAAAACAGGACAACTTTGGTTTCGATCTCGGTGCAGTGGAAGCGGCTACACGCAAGCACGAGGCCATCGAGACGGACATCGGTGCATATGGAGAACGTGTGGCTGCCGTGGAAGCCGTGGCCCGTGAGCTTGATGCAGAGAGATACCATGACGTGCGTCGGATTCTGGCACGGCGGGACAACGTGCTGCGTCTTTGGGAGTACCTGAAGGAGCTGCTCGCAGCCAGACGTGAAAGACTCACTGCACACCGGGACCTGCAGAGACTTCTACAGGAAATGAGCTACATTATGGATTGGATGGAAGACATGAAGGTGCCTGATGAAGCCCACTGTAATACTTCTGATGATCCTTGGTCTGGACTGTTAGAGTTTAATCTGATCAGTCTAAAATTGTGTGTGTCTGTGTGTGTGTCTAGGGTCGTCTGCAGTCACAGGACAGTGGGAAACACCTTCATGATGTTGAGGACTTGCTTCAGAAACACACTCTGGTGGAGGCAGACATATCAGCACAGGCGGAGAGGATCCGGGCGGTGCAGGCAAATGCGAATCGCTTCACCTCTGACGAAATGAGTGAGTGTTTCATTCTCTGTGTGTGTGTGTGTGTGTGTGTGTGTCACACACACCCACAGATACACTCTTATCTAGTTCCATTACTGATATTTCTTTCACCTCCTCAATTCACCTAACCACTCCTCTCCTCAGCCTATAAGCCGTGTGAGCCGGCGCTGGTGGAAGAGAAGGTGGCGCTCCTGGGCCAGGCATATGAAGAGCTGTGCAGACTTGCGGCTGAGCGACGGGCTCAGCTTGAGGACTCGCGGCGTCTCTGGCAGCTGCTGTGGGAGCTTGGGGAGGAGGCAGCATGGATGCGTGAACAGGAGCAGATCATGGCAACGGAGGAGTGCGGGAAGGATCTGTTCTCTGCCCTACGCCTCCTGTCCAAACATGAGGCATTTCGTGACGAGATGGCTGCCCGCTACGGCCCTCTGGGAAACAGCATTGCCTCCGGGGAGCAGCTGGTGAAGGAGGGGCACTGTGGAGCACCAAAGATCACAGAGAGGATCAAAGAGATCAGAGCTCAGTGGGACCGACTTGAGGAGGTGAGGAGGAGACAAATGTGCTGATTGATGGATTGGTGGGTGGTTGAGTGTGGGTGGATGGATGGATATTCAGGCAAGATGATGGGCAGGTGGTTAGATGGAGGAATGAATGAGAGGGTTTTCTCTTTCTTTCTCTCTCTATATCTTTATATCTTTGTCCTCGCACTAGGCATCTCGTTTGCGAGAGCAGCGTCTGAAGGAGTCTGTAGCCTTCCACCAGTTCCAGACAGACGCCAACGATATGGAGGCTTGGCTTCAGGAAGCTCTCAGACAGGTAACAGTCTGTAGTATTAAGAACAGCATCACTGTGATGTGAATATTACAATGTACTAATAACCTTTGCCTGTTGTGGCAGGTCTCCAGTCAGGAGGTCGGCCATGATGAGTACTCTACACAGACCTTGGCACGAAAACAGAAGGAATTAGAGGAGGAGATCCAGAGCCATCGCTCTCTTATCGACTCGCTGCATGAGCAGGCTCAATCACTGCCTTCAGAATACGCCCAGTCTCCACAGGTACATGTGCTAGATCCCTAGGTCAACTGCAGTACTCAGTGTTATCTGGTAGCCCATTGATAGACCCTATCTCTCTCTGTCGCTGTTTCTCAGGTGGAGGGACGTCTCCCTGCAATAGAGCAGCGCTATGAGGAGTTGAAGGCTCTGTCCTCAGCACGGCGCGATGTTCTGGAAGGGGCTTTGGCTCTGTACAGAATGTACAGTGAAGCCGACGCCTGCAAACTATGGATCGGAGAGAAGGAGCAGTGGCTCCTCACCATGGAGATCCCCTCCAAACTGGAGGACCTGGAGGTGGTCCAGCAGAGGTGAGCAGGAATAAAAAAGCACATGAAAAATTCTCACTCCTGGTTAAACATTATAGATTAAAAAAACAGATTTTTGGCTGTTTAGTGTTACTGTGTGTTGCATTGTATCGTGGATTTGAATTGATCACGTTGTGTAGGTTTGAGACTCTGGAGCCAGAGATGAATAATATTGACTCACGCGTCGCTGATGTGAATCAAGTCGCCGAACAGCTCCTGAAATCTGACAACTGCAACAAGGAGCAAATTAACCAGACTCAGGACCAGCTCAATGATAGGTGCACACACACACACACACGCACACACTCACACATACACACGACACAACAACATGTAAGTGAGCGTATCGTGTCATCCTTTTTTAAAACAGGATCCTGTAATACATTTTATTCGCCCTGTAGGTGGCGTGAGTTCCAGTGGATGGCTGATGAGAGGAAGCAGGCTCTGGAATCGGCTCTGAACCTCCAGAACTATCATTTGGAGTGCAATGAGCTCCAGAGCTGGATGAAGGAGAAGACTAAAGTGATCGAATCCACTCAGGGTCTCGGCAATGACCTGGCCGGGGTCATGGCTTTGCAGCGCAAGCTCACGGGTATGGAGAGAGACCTGGAGGCTATACAGGTACAGTGCCTTGATATTTGCAAGGATTTAGTGTTAGCTGTAAAATTGACCAGGCACATATTTACAGTACAGTAAAGACAAATCATTTGACATGTTAAAATCTCTTATCAAAAGACTGACATGTCATGTTCAAATAAACACACCACTGATCATTACATACACAGTCTGCACTTATTCACGTCGCTCTGCTTTTCGTCCTTCAGGGGAAGCTGGGTGGCCAGCGTGCCGAGGCCGAGAAGCTGGCATCCGAGCATGGAGAGCAGGCTGAGGAGATCCAGGCGCGGCTGGCCGACATGGAAGAGGTGTGGGAGGAGCTGTGTGGCACCATGAAGAAGCGTGAGGAGAGTCTGGGAGAGGCCTCCAAGCTGCAGGGCTTTCTGCGCCACCTCGATGACTTCCAGGCCTGGCTCTCACGCACTCAGACCGCCGTGGCCTCCGAGGACACGCCCACCTCGTTAGCTGATGCGGAGCAACTCCTGGCTCAGCATGAAGCCATCAAGAACGAGGTGGACAACTACCGTGACGACTACGAGAGGATCAAGGCCACTGGTGCAGAGGTGAGGAACAAACCATTCATCATATCATGTTTATTTTACAGCCCACACAGAGGAGACACCGGTGAATGAGTGAGACCGTGTGTGTGCGTGTGCACAGGTGACCCAGGGCCAGACGGATGCTCAACACATGTTTCTGGCGCAGCGGCTGCAGGCTCTGGACACGGGCTGGCACGATCTCCGCAGGATGTGGGAGAGCAGACAGAGCCTGCTGGCCCAGGCCTTTGACTTCCAGACCTTCCTCAGAGATGCCAAGCAGGCTGAGAGCTTCCTCAACAGCCAGGTTAGAGACAGAGAGACGAAAAGGGGGGGTGAACTGAATTATAAGCAGTAATTATCTGATGTTGTACACGTCTCGCTCTCTTCAGGAGTACGTTCTATCACACACCGAGATGCCCTCGAGTTTGGATGGGGCACTGGAGGCTATCAAGAAGCACGAGGACTTCCTCACCACCATGGAAGCCAGCGAGGAAAAGATCAACGGTGTGGTGGAGTCAGGTCGGCGCCTCGTATCCGATGGCAACGCCAATGCTGACAAGATCCAGGAGAAAGCTGATTCCATTGAGGAAAGGTAACAGGAAACAGAAAAGACGAATGTGTGTGTTAAAGCACTGCACTATATTCCCTGCATTAACACCAGCGCCCTCTGGAGGACATAAATCATTACCAGAATTATAAAATACATGATTTGTGTTAATAACTATGTCCTGTCATGTGTTTGTTCGTTTACATGTCTATTCATTAATGCACCATAACCGTAACATTTAACGTAAGCTGATTTTTTTCACCATTGCTCCACAGTGTCCCAGCAACAGCCATGTTTTAACACAACTCGAAATATCTCCTTCTGTTTATCAGGCACCAGAAGAACAAACAGGCTGCTAACGAGTTGCTGAGTAAACTGAAGGATAACAGAGAGCTACAGCACTTCCTCCAGGATGGACAGGAGGTACACACACACACACAAACACACACCAGAAAATTGACACTGTGGGTTTTTTTTTCCAGAAGGGCTGCTGGTCCATTACCAAAGAATCCAGTTTGATGACTTTGGGTTAATTAGTAATAAATTAACAAACTTCCCCTCTCTCTCTCTCTCTCTCTCTCTCTCATGCACACATAGTTGACTCTATGGATTAATGAGAAGATGTTGACAGCTCAGGACATGACGTATGACGAGGCCAGGAACCTGCACAGCAAGTGGCAGAAACACCAAGCCTTCATGGCTGAGCTGGCCTCCAACAAGGACTGGCTGGACAAGATCGATAAGGTATATACACACACACACACACACACACACACTCACTTACACACATACACACACATACATGCCAGTGATATTTATTTGTTCTCTGTCTCTGTCACTCAGGAGGGTCAGGCTCTGGTGAAGGAGAAGCCCGAGTTGGAGGAGACGGTTTCTGAGACCCTGCGTGAGCTGCAGAAACAGTGGGATTTATTGGAGACCACCACACAGACCAAAGCGCAATGTCTGTTTGATGCCAACCGTGCTGAGCTTTTCACCCAGAGCTGCTCGGCTCTCGATACATGGCTGCAGAACCTCTCCTCTCAGCTGCAGAGCGACGACTTTGGCAAGGATCTGACCAGCGTCAACATCCTACTCAAGAAACATCAGGTACAGGTTTAGGAATGGAACCACAAACAGAATGATGAACATAACCCTAGTCTGACTCAAAGCTCAGAAGTTCATGATAAAGAGAGAACTTGAGGCAGTGAAATCATTGTCATTTAAGAATTAAATACAAATCGGTTCTTGAGACCGGTGAGTTGATCCAAAAGAGTCAATTCCCTGATTCCAGGCAATATAATAGGAGTCAATTCTACAGTTTTGGAGTCGGTCCCAAAGAGTTGATTAAATGACATCAGGTACTGAAATCTAGAAGTCAGTGGTAAAGGTTTGGAGTCAATCCCAAAAAGAGTCGAGTTACTGGTTCTAGTTACTAAAATGTAAGCGTCAGTTCTGAAACTTTGGAGTGGATGAATTTTGAATTTCACTAGTAAATAAATGCAGATAAGTGATTCAGATCATTCTTAAATATATACATATTTACATATTTTTACATATCATTCTTACATATATACATATTTACATATTTTTACATATATACTCTTACATATAAAGAGAAAGCTTTTCTTCTAGTATCAGATGTAGAATGTAGTGAAGATATTTTTTCCCTGTTTATTCCCTACTGTGACAGAAGGCGTGAATATTGAGGACTCGATGCTACGTTTGTGTTTCCGTGTGTTTGTCAGATGCTGGAGCACCAGATGGAGGTGCGGGAGAAGGAGGTTCAGTCACTGCAGTCGCAGGCTGTGGCTCTGTCTCAGGAGGACGCTGGGATCACTGAGGTGGACGGGCAGCAGAGGAGAGTGATGGACAACTTCTCTCAGCTCCAGGAGCCTCTCCAACAAAGACGACAACATCTGCTCGCGTCTAAAGAGGCCCACCAATTCAACAGAGACCTGGAGGATGAGATAGTGAGACACACACACAAACACATTTCTTCAAGTCCAGGATTTTCAGACTTAACCCTAGAAACTTAGCCCCTGCTTCTGAGTTATGGCACAAGTGTTATGGCAAAATGTAAGATGTGTGACAAATGTGAGGTCATGTAAGATGTGTTGAGTCCAGGCTTTGGAAGGTATGAGTCATTTCCAAAGCCTTGGAGTGGATCCTAACAAGAGTCAATTCATTGGCAAATATAACAAATTTATTTCTGTTTCTTCTTTTCTGCAGTTGTGGGTGAAGGAAAGAATGCCTTTAGCTACATCCACAGACCATGGCAAAGACCTGCCCAGTGTTCAGCTGCTTATCAAAAAGAACCAGGTAACACACACACACACACAGAGACAGACAGAGCACAGATAAATCTTTTATTCTTTTGCCTATTTTCAGTGCTAATCCACAGACTCCCTCGCTTTCACTAATTTTTTTGTTTTTGTCTTTATCTTCAGACCCTGCAGAAGGAGATTCAGGGCCACCAGCCTCGCATCGACGACCTCCAGGCCCACGGGCACAACTTGGCCCCCGGTGGTGGGGCAGAGGTGGGCGGCGAGCGGCAGGCTGTGCTGGACGAACATCTGAACGAGCTTGGGGAGCTGTGGGCGCGGCTCATCTCGGAGACAGAGCAGAGACACACACGCCTGGTGGAGGCCCATCGAGCTCAGCAGTTCTACGCAGACGCTGCTGAGGCCGAGGCCTGGATGGGAGAGCAGGAGCTACACATGATGTCTGAGGAGAAGGCCAAGGTGTGTGAATGTGTGCTTTGGTGTTTATAACACATTTATAACTGTATCTACATGACGAACAGAGCGCTTTGGTGCTTATAACACGTTTATAACTATCTACAGGACGAACAGAGTGCTTTGGTGATGGTAAAGAAGCACCATATCTTAGAGCAGGCACTGGAGGATTATGCTCAGACCATCCATCAGCTGGCCAATAGCAGCAGACTGATGGTGGATAGTGAACATCCTGAGAGGTGAGGAGCATTCTGGGATATGTCTGTCCACTGTGTTGTAAACGGTGATTGTCACACGCTCCCCGTCTGTGTGTTTGTCAGCGAGCGGATCACGCTGAGGCAGGCTCAGGTGGACAAGCTGTACGCCGGACTGAAGGACCTGGCCGAGGAGAGGAGAGGCAAACTGCAGGAGCGACTGCGTCTCACACAGCTGAAGCGAGAGGTTGATGATCTAGAGCAGTGGATTGCTGAAAGGGAGGTGGTTGCAGGCTCACACGAACTCGGCCAGGACTACGAGCACGTTACTGTGAGACCAACAGCACTCACCTTAGAATTTATTTCAGTTAAATAAAAAGAAAGTAATGAAGTGCATCTAAAATATTACAAACAATTATTTATACATTTTCATATGTGACAGATAACTAAACTTCAAGACATATTTTCTGCTTTAGCACGTCATGAGACTCGTTTTACCTAAAGAGTCAACAATTTTTATTTTTTTTTTATTCCCCTAAATGTTTCACTCTATTACTATGTACATTAGACATGACGTACTGTAGAGTGAGCTAAAAAAAAAATCCTGATACATGGTTGGGTCAAATAATAGTCCAGGAACTGTGGTATCAGTTACTGTCCTGGAAAAAAGGCAAAGAGCAATGATCTCTCCTAATCCATAATCCCTGCCATGATGTGTATTACATTATTACATTCCAGCAGAGCTCAGGTTACAACAGTGAAGACTATAATAAAATAATTTCTCTCCATAAATAGTTCTCCTCTCTCTCGCTGTCTGTCTCCATCTCTGTCTCTCTGTCTCAGATGCTGCGAGATCGTTTCCGGGAGTTTGCGCGGGACACAAGTGCGATCGGACAGGAGCGCGTGGACGCAGTGAACGCTCAGGCGGATGCTCTGATCGAGTCAGGTCACCCAGAGAACGCCAGCGTGGCCGAGTGGAAGGACGGCCTGAACGAGGCCTGGGCCGACCTGCTGGAGCTCATGGACACGCGCACACAGATGCTGGCCGCATCGTATGAGCTGCAGCGCTTCCAGCAGGACGCTCGTGAAGCGCTGGCCCGAGTCCGCAACAAGAGAGAGGCTCTGAACTCTGCTGAGCTGGGCCGTGACCTCAACACTGTACAGCACCTCCACCGGCAACACACAGCCTATGAGCACGATGTGCACGCACTCAGTGGACAGGTGTGTGTGTGTGTGTGTGTGTGTGTAGGTGGGTGTGTGTGGGTGGGTGGGTGTGTTCGAGAGAGAGAGAGAGAGAAAGAGAGACACTCATTGTTTTGTATCTAACATTTTCATTCATCTTTACATGGTCTTATTGTAGGTGACACAGGTGCAGGATGATGCGGCGCGTCTGCAGAAAGCGTACGCTGGAGAGAAGGCAGATGACATCCATCGACATGAGCGTGCTGTCACAGAGGCATGGGAGGGGCTTCTGTCTGCCACTCAAGCCAGACGGCTGCTCCTATTGGACACAGTGGAGAAGTTCCGTTTCTTTAACATGGTCCGAGATCTGATGCTGTGGATGGATGGCATTAATTTACAGATCCAGTCTCACGACAGCCCCAGGTGTGTTTATACACACACACACACACACACACACTCTTTTTAGCACTTTTTATATTAACATCAGCTTGAGTTTGTTTTTATATTATTATAGGCTGCTGCTCAGAGTTTTATGTTTGTGTGTGTGTGTGTGTTAGGGATGTGTCGTCAGCCGGGCTCGTCATTGCAAATCATCAGGACATTAAAGCAGAGATTGAGGCTCGATCTGGCAGCTTCACTGCCTGCACCGACATGGGACATGCCCTCATCAACAACAACCACTATGCTTCAGACGAGGTATAAACACACACACACACACCCTTTAACAACTTTTTTTATAAGCCATCACACGCATACCAAACTCACACACACGTATCTGATTACATTGCAGATCCGGGAGAAACTGCAGCAGCTTCAAGAGAAGAGAGATGAAATCAACCAGAAGTGGCAGGACAAAATGGACCACTTGCAGATAGGTGTGTGTGTCTGTGTGTCTGTGTGTGTCTGTGTGTGTCTGTGTGTGTCTGTGTGTGTCTGTGTGTGTCTGTGTGTGTCTGTGTGTGTGCGTGTGTTAGAGAGAGTCTGATTTTGAGTTAAAGTTTTCCTGTTGTGTTCTCAGATACAGAGGTGTCTTGTACCGCTTTGGCTACTGTTAATTGTGTGTGTATGTGTGTGTATGTCTGTGTGTCAGTTCTGGAGGTGCTGCAGTTCAGCAGGGACGCCACCGTGGCTGAATCATGGTTAGTGAGTCAGGAGCCGCTAGCTCGTGCAGCCGAACTCGGTGCCAATGTGGACGAGGTGGAGAGCCTCATTAAACGACACGAAGCCTTCGAGAAGCTCGCTGCTGGCTGGGAGGAGCGTTTTACTCAGCTAGAGAAACTCACCACGGTATACACACACACACGCACACGTATTTCTCTTCAGCTTGTTCTTTTATTCATTATCCGTCTTCTACCTCACAGCTCGAGGAACAGGAGATTCAGAGGAGGAAGGAAGAAGAGGAGAGAGCACGGAGACCTCCGACACCACCTCCTGCAGAGGAAGTGGTACAGTCTGAGGCCGAATACGAGTCTGGAGCAAGGTTAATACACATCATGACTCTTTTCTTTTCACCAGTTAATGAAAACAGAAGTCTCAGAGCGGGCGAGTTTTGCCATGAAGAAGAGCTCGAGTATGATTTCAGTGACTGAATTCTCTCAAACTCTCTCTTCAGGACGAGTTTGGACCAGACCACACTGAACCAGTCAGTGTCTGTAAACGGAGTCCACAGTGACCAGGACACATCACAGGTTGGGTGTGGTGGTTTACACACCTTCCACATTTGAGCATCACTATTAAAGCATCACAGTGTTGTGTTATTGTGTGTGTCTCTGTGTGTGTGTGTGTGTGTGTGTGTGTGTGTGTGTGTGTGTGTGTGTGTGTGTGTGTGTGTGTGTTTGTGTGTATGT
>JAOTRN010000030.1:11468139-11493505 GCA_028566695.1 Bagroides melapterus
TTTCTATCAGGACTGGACAACCGCACGAGACGTCTGATGAATTCGGTAGCGTGTACAAATACCTAGTGCTCTGATATTGATAATGTATCAGGAAATATGAAATATCAGAACGATGCTGTCTGCTCCTTTTTTTTGTTACTCGAGGAAAATCTCATTGAGCGAGATGTTCCTCTTTGTCCTTCTTGACACGTCTTCTCTTCTTTCTCTCGGTCGACCCTCTCAGGAGTGCTTTCAGGCTCTTAGCTGCTGCTCGGCAACAGTGTGTCACCTCCTGCTGTCAGGATCACACACACACACACACACACAGAGTCAAAGGGCTGGATGGCTACCCCGCCTCCTGCTGCTGATTAGCCTTTCGCACAAAAGGTGTTGATTAAACTCTTAGTCAGACACACACACACAGAGGAGGGGCTGAGTTAATCTGATTTCAGGAGGGTGATCTAGAGATATCAACAAAGACACAGCGAATAATGTGTGTGTGTGTGTGTGTGTGTGTGTATGTTTGTGTGTAGACTGGGAGAGCAGTACTACAGAGATGCCCTGGAGCAGTGCCATAACTATAACGCCCGTCTGTGCGCAGAGAGGAGTGTGAGGATGCCCTTCCTCGACTCGCAGACTGGTGTCGCCCAGAGCAACTGCTACATCTGGATGGAGAAGAGACACAGAGGACCGGGTATAATATACACAATGCTCACAAACAAACACAGACCCATATATACACACACCCATATTAAAAAAAAAACAAAAACGTGTGACTCTCTCTCTCTCTCTCTCTCTCTCTCTCTCTATCTTTGTGTGTGTGTGTGTGTGTGTGAGTGAAGGTGTAGCTCCAGGGCAGTTATACACATACCCCGCCCGCCGCTGGCGGAAGAAGAGGAGAGCTCATCCTCCAGAAGACCCTCGACTGGCTTTCCCTTCTCTGAAGACAGGTACTCAATCAGGAGCTGCAGTGTGCACCGAGTTTGATCAGGTTTGTCGTTTTCTTGTCATGCTTTAAAGAAACGTTCGTCCACTGAGCAGAATTGTGTGTGTGTCTGTGTGTAGAGTTGGACCTGGGTTTGAAGAAGGAAATGCTTGGCTCCAGTGATGGCAGCAGCAGTCTGGAGGCTCTGCTCCGAGGAGAACCGCTGGAGAAGAGATCAGCACTGGAACTCAGACCGAACGACGAAGAGCCTGCACACAACGAGTACACAAGTGGAGGACTCAACCCTGCCACCCGAGTGAGGAAGGTAAAACACACACACACACACACACACACACACAAAATAACACACACAGTGGGGTGTAACCCTATGTCATCACACAGTACACACTGATGCAAATCAGACCCCTGTTACCTGCACTTGCCCTGCTTGAACACCAGGGGTACCAATCTCTTTAACGCCTAGAGTTAACGTGGCGTGAACACGCTGCTCACGTGATCACATACTTTATCGAGAGCCTTTCATTCGCTTTTCATAAGAAACCTCTGTTCAGGTGCAGAGATAAAACAAACCCTTCACTGGCTTTTAGGTGATGTACAGAACTGTTCATGATACACTTTGCATTTCGTCTTTCAGCATTAAATGTGACACCACGTTATTTTCACTTGGTGCTGTTTTTTTTACGCATATAAAATAGCAGCGGGATTGAATCGGACGCCTGATGAATATGTTTAGCAATGTTGTTGCTATGGTTATCACGTTTTATCTTCAGCCTTGGTGGAAATGCCTGGACGCGAAGAAGGTAGAACACTCCTCAGCTGTGCGAGAAGACTTTTAACGTGTGTGTGTGTGTGTGTGTGTGTGTGTGTGTAGAGAATTGTAGAACCTGATGACTTCATGGACGACCTGGACGATGAAGATTACGAGGAAGATACACCAAAGAGACGTGGTAAAGGCAAGGGAAAGGTAGATTTTTATTTTTTTTTTTGGACAGAAGTGTGACACTTTAATTATTAGAAACACTAAACAGTGAGAGTTGGGATCTTGTAACGTCCAGTGAGTTCATGTGGCCTTTGTGTGTGTTTAGGGGCGGGGCGTCAGCAGCGCTCGCAAGAAACTGGACGCAGCAGCCGCTCTCGAGGATCGGGACAAACCGTATGCTTGTGACAGTGAGTCTCTCACACACACACACACACACACACACACACACACACACACACACACACAAAATATTCTGGGAAACGTAGTTTGACACATGACTACAACAAACGTGATGAGGATGCTTGTTTGTTTATTTGTTTTTTAAAGAAAACACCTTAAATATTCTTCCCCTTTTTTCCTTTAGGTGGCAGCCCAAACACTGTTTTATTTTTGTTTTTTTTTAGTCTCGTTATTATTATTATTACTATAGTAAATTATATATTATAATAGTGAATTAAATATTATTATTATTATATTATTTATTTATTTATTATATTATATTATATTATAATTAATAATTAATATTTAATAATTATTATTAATAATTAATCTTTTACGTTTCTTTTTTTTTTTTAAACACACATTTAGAACCATCACAGTCTCTAGCCCACATTTGACTCCAGTTTAGTAATAAAGTTTGTGTACACTGTTGATTGACACGTTCTCTGTCATCACGTCGCTCTTTATCTCCTCCGTTTCCGGTTTCTGTTCTCCTTCGCCCTTCACACTCGATCATTTAACTCTTTGTCTTTATTTCCCTGATTCTTTGTGTCACTCCGTGAGTCTGTCTATTCTCTCCATCACTCTTTCTCTTTATCTCTCTCTCTTTTTCTTTCTCTCTCTCTCTCTTTCAGACACTTTCAAACAAAAGCATATTTCAAAAACGTCTGAACGAGGTATATTTCTCTCTCTTTTTCTTTCTCTCTCCCACTTCCTGTTCCTGCTTCTCCCTCTGCCCGCTGCTTGACTTGTGAATGTTTTTTTTTATTTCTAATAAGCTGCTTTCATTATTCTAATGTATTTTCATAAGTCAGGGTGTGCATTTGATCCCAAGCTAAATGACGTAAGACATTATAATTAACTGTCGATACTGTTTTTTACATCATGAACGTTTGCGTGTGCTACAAGTTTTTGCTACTAAACCTTGAGTTATAAGGCTAAAGTTTAACCAGGTTTAGAAATGACTGGTGAGGTCACGACATAATATAAGACAAGGAATCAAACTCTTGTAACAGAATGTTATTATAAGAAAATAATCAGCGCTGATCAACAAGGATTTTATTATCTTTTTCCATCCGGTTGCTAGCGAACACAGCACGTCATAACTAGGTGATATTTTGTTGTAATATCACTAACAGTTGTCTTGTGGTCTGCTGAGTGAGCAGTGAGCTGGTCTGTGATCTGCTCTGAAAGTTTCTTTAAGTAATCGGATGCATCACTAACGTGACAGCTCTACCAGAGGCAGCATGTGTTTAGTGTGTACTTCTTAAAATGCCCTTTTACCTTCCTTTCCTTGTCAGCTGCCTTGCTCTTTTTGGGTGAATGCATCTGCTTTGCTGAAAGCTCGCCCCAGTCCTTATCTTTTCATTTTTCCCCTCATCCGTCTCTTTATCTTCATTGTTTTTAATCACTCTTTCACTCACACACACTCTCTCTTTCTCTCTCTCTCTATTTGCTTGCTAAAAATACCTTACTTTGTTTTGTCGCTCATACCTCAGACTGAAATAGCATCTCTGCTTTTTTTTTGCCATTAGACCTGATCATTTGTGTGTGATCATTTAAAGTGGATGCTTATAAGAACTGCTCCTGTTTTAGTGCTTTAATACAGTGGCTTGTATAGGTTTTCACTCCCACTGAAATTCTTTCTTTTAAGCATTATAACCTGGAACTGAGCTAAAGCTCAATGCTGCTGGAGCACTGTTGTGATCCTGAAGCATGGTGCTGGTGGCATCACCCTGAGCGTCGTGTTTAGCTTTGTGGGAGTGAATATATGTGCAGGCCTCTCTATTATGTTGCATCTTGTGCTTAGCACAGTTGAAGCTCTCATTGTCCAGGGTTTTTACACATTTTTATCCTTCGACATGAAGTTACAAGCGATTGTAACAGGTCGATCTGATATATTGTACAGGAAGTAAAAGATTCTGTTTAAGAGGTTGTTTTACGTATGTGAAAAATAACGCATGGTCAGATGAGTGTGTGTGTCTGTGTGTCTGAATTGTATGAAACGATAATAAAGTGATCAGAGTAATTGTAGCAAGAGAGGATAAAGAGGAGGCAAGGCAAGATGTGACTAAACCCTGTAAAGAAAGCATGGGATTAGAGAAAGTAAGCGTGTGTGTGTGTGTGTGTGTGTGTGTGTGTTTGACTCAGACTGCTGTTCCCAAAGAGGAGAGGAATAGAAACCACGGTCTTTGCAAAAGCCCCTCCTTGATTTAATTTTAGGCTTTAGATCTATTCTAGGTTTATGTAGACAGTGACATGTTCTGAGTGTTAGCTGTGTGTGTATTTAAACTTGGCTGTGTGTGTGTGTGTGTGTGTGTGTGTGTGTGTGTGTGTGTGTGTGTGTGTGTGTGTGTGTGTGTGTGTGTGTGAAGAGTGAACAAATGACTACAGGTGAAAAATGAATAAACAATGATGATAAATGTGTGTGTGTGTGTGTATATGTAGTCTGTGGGAAGCGCTACAAGAACAGGCCTGGACTGAGCTATCATTACACCCACTCTCACTTAGCCGAGGAGGAAGGGGAGGAGAAAGAGGAGGAGCTTCACGAGCAGACTCCACCCCCACCCGAGGAGCCTAAGAGTGAGAATCTCATGCTGAGTTTGATATTAATGTATACATGTTTATAACATACTGATTATAATTCACTTCATTTCCTGTCTGTACTCTACCTCATATGTGCTCTGGATTCGTTTTAGCCCCGCCCCCTCGCTTCTACTTGTATTACAGTCTAATCAAAGATAAAAAGATTACAATATTACATGGTCTCAAGAGATTCAGATATTCTGGATTACACCAAAAACTTGTCCACGTATGTAAATCCCAGATAGTTCTGAGACTGCAGTGAGATTTGTCTTTCTGTTTGTTCATGAATATAAATGGTATGATGTATTTATTGCTGTTTATATTCTAGACTGAAGTTTCTGGGGTTTTTTTCTCTCTAGCAGCTCCTAAGAAGGGTCCTGATGGTCTGGCCCTGCCTAACAACTACTGCGATTTCTGTCTGGGTGATTCCAACATGAACCAGAAAACTGGCCAATCAGAAGAGCTGGTGTCCTGCTCTGATTGTGGACGCTCTGGTATGAAAGAATAAACAAACAAAACTTTGGTAACGGTACGTTAGTTTTCACCGGCCTTTAACTAATGATCATATGTTCTCTCTCTCTCTCTCTCTCTCTCTCTCTCTCTCTCTCTCTCTCTCTCTCCTTTTTTTCCTGTTCTTCAGGCCACCCCTCTTGTCTACAGTTCACCCCGGTGATGATGGCGGCGGTGAAGACGTACCGCTGGCAATGCATCGAATGCAAGTGCTGCAACATGTGCGGCACGTCAGAGAACGATGTATGTTTGATCTACTAGCCACACACACACACACACACACACACATCAGTTGTAGTTTCTATAGTAACAGCTCAAGTCTCTATATAGAGGACACAATGGATAATCCTGTAGTTTACAGCTGCTATAATATCAGTGTGATCAGCAACCTGTCTTTTTTTTCTTATTACAAATCTATACATTCAGGACATACCTTGTTAATCATCCAGGTGTATTGTGGGTAATTTAAAATTTCTTGCTTTTCCACAGGACCAGCTCCTCTTCTGCGATGACTGTGACCGAGGCTATCATATGTACTGCCTGACTCCGCCTATGTCGGAGCCTCCTGAAGGTAAGAACACCTGCACTCGTACTACCACGGTAATAACCGTACAATACCTGCACCCTGAATTAACCCTGATGTTCTGCGTCTGCTCTGCAGGAAGCTGGAGTTGCCATTTGTGTTTGGACCTACTGAAAGAGAAGGCTTCTATATACCAGAACCAGAATGCTCCTCCTTCATGATGGAGCCACTGTAGAACACTGGCCCTGTGTTCTCGGTTCCCAGTTCTGTGTGTGAGACCACTCAGTGTGTGAGGGAAGTGATTTCAAATACAAGAAAGAAAGAGAGAGATGCTGGGGACCAGAAAAGGGAAGCATCGTTAACCTATTTACCCAAGGAAAGGCAGGGATAAACGGATAAACAATTAGAAAAAACAAAACAACTCCCTCCTCTTGGCAGGTTTAATTCCAATATGACTGTTACACAGTTCCAAGTTTTAAACTACCCACTGCTCTTTGTTTTCAACTATTATACTATATAATAATAATAATAATAATAATAATAATAATACATATAACAACAGTGATAACTGACTAATCCAAACCCACTCTAACAGTCTGCTCTGAGAATTTACGACTCGTTAGTAACCTCATCCTTCACCTACTTGAAATATTCACCAAAACCACCACTAGCTAACATCAGTAGAGACGACTCTTCATACCAGTTACGTTTCTAGCCACTCACTAATAGTTGAAACCAATCAGCATGCTTGTTTGTAATAAGACAAATGGTAGCCGGTTGTTTTTTTTTTTGTTTTGTTTTTGTATATTTATATATTTGTAAAGCATATAAAGGTGTGATGTATTTAAAAGTGAGATTATCAAAAGTGATAGGTTATTATTTTAGTGGTTTTAATTATTTTTTTTTTAGTTGTATTAAACCTGTTTCTTTTATGTTGCAAGCATCATTCGCCAGTGCCATCGATGCATCTGCTTCGCCGTCGTTGCAGGGTTTCATCGTTGATCATCCCTCAAGATGTGTTTTTTTTTTCCTTTTTTTCTTTAGCTTGTTAAAATGAAATCTAACTTCCTTAAGAATCTAATAAAGTTAAATGTAGTGTATTAGCGTATAAGTTGGCTCAGGAGACATTGTGGCTTATAACCTATTCAGAGGAAAACAACTCACGACTCAGGTTGTAGATTTTAGATTCTTGTCAGAACTAGCTAATCCAGTACTGACACACTGTTTAGCATGAAATGCAATATGGCCCGAATTTTCATAAAACGGACAAAATCGTGTATGATGACGTTCTGTTCGTTGAGACGAATTAATTGTTAATTGTCGAGACAGTTACTTAGTCAACCCGCAGTACTCAGAGTATTGCTTCCAGCACCTGTCACTTTGACCGTATCCTAGTGTCATTTACAGTTAGAACTGTTTAACCATATGCATGTTTACCTGGTACCACTTCTCAAAGTACACTCGTGCTTATGCTTGCCTCTTGTTGCACTCAACATAACAGTTGTTTTTTGTTTCTATTTTTGTTTCTCTTCCTTTGTAATATTTTAGTTCTGCTGTTATTTCAGTAGTCAACTAACCATTATTAACATAGTAAATAAAGGTAACGTGTTTTTGTTAGTGTAGCTGTTTTTTTTTTTTTAAACAGTGGCCATTATTATATTTGTCAACACTTTTTGCGTTTTTCAGCAGTTTGATTGATAATATAATATTTTGATTTGTGGTACAAATCTTGAGTTCTTTTTCTCCAAGGAAAATAAAAGCCTATTTAGCACTGACTGATATTGACAGTGAACTACATCGACTTTTATAATTGCCTTTCGGTCTTTTTTAAGTATTTATTTTGTACTAAATACAGATTTTTATACCTGACAACATTTGCCACAAAGTTCCCTTCACTGAAGCTAAGAGGCTCAAATACAGCAACTCCATAAAGACATGGACCCCACTGAATACCTTTGGGATGAACCTTTATCAGATTAACCTAATTGGTGTGAAGCCAAGTGTTTCAGCGCTTCATCCCAACGGATAATGAATTTTGCTGTTAAATTAAATTTTATCTATATTTTGTTTAGTTCTTTCAGCCTTGCATGTAAGCTTGAGTCAGTTCATTTTTCTTCATTCTGACATGGAAACCAAACGCTGATCTTTGATCATGATGTTTTACTGATATTTTTTAAGATGAGCTTTATATTGTGGATATGATGTATAACATGCCCATAATATACAAATCTGGTAAATTCTTAAATATTTTCAGTATCATGATTCTCCTTATTAGTTCGTAACAAGGAAGGAGCTGTTGTTTAACTTGAGTAAAACCGCAGATGGAAAAAATCTTCAGTGGAACAATTTAACTGTATTGTTCAAAGGGTCTGTATCGGAAACCGAGGAGTGACTGTTATTTTAGTCATCCTTTCCCGTCTCTTTTTCAAATGGCACGCAGCTGGGAGATTAAACTGGTAGGCAGGACACAACGCAGATATGGAGGAAAGAAGTCAGGCACGTATTCCAGAACACATAACTTAGCCGTGCTTTGATAAACAGAGTGAAAATATCCAAATGTTCTGTCATTCATCGCTGGCAAAAAGTCAAGAACAAGAGAAAGCCATTCAGTGGGTTGGTGCATCATGTTGAGGATGAGGAATATTATTATACAAATGAGCATTATCCATAGCAGGCTCTGTTGTGGACTATACAATTTTGATTCCTTTTGTAAGATCTTCAGATTTCCAGTCAATTAGATCAACCCTCTGATAAGGCATCTTTAAATGCATGCTCCTGTTCTTTATACAGCAGGGTTTCCTATTTATCATTGCATAAATACACAAGCGCTTTGCTCATCAGACCGTGCTGCATGACTTGTTCGGCCTCACGGAAACACTACGGCTTTGGTGACTTGTTTGCCACTTCCTGGCATCACAACGGCGACAAAGTAGCAGTGTTTTGAAAGTGGATCGGAAGGATTCGTTACAGAGAGCATAACACATGGGGTTCACTGTGCTGTTGACGTAGCACAGCCAGTATCCCAGATGCCATAACTTTTCAGGGACGCAATATGAAATAGAAGCCAAGACCATGATGTTGTATGGAGTCCATGTCAAGATGAAGGCCAGTAAGATGGCACTCAACGTCCGTGCTGCTTTCTTTTCTCGAATGAGCATGGTTATACGTCTTTTGGTTTTGGGCTGCTTGTGGAGGCTGAGGTCCAGCAGCCTGTTCTTCAGTGAAAGATGCCTGGAGGGTTGGCTCAAAGATGGTTGTACAACTTGTCCAGCTAAGGATGGAATTTCCTGCTGATTCTCTGAAATTTCCTGCAGATCCTTCAGCTTGATCACTGCAGGATTTGATTTGGACAGTGACACTTGATCTTGTTTTTGCTCTTCCTCACTTGTTGAAGATGTCACAGTGTCGTCGTCATCCTCATCTTCAATATTCCAGCTGCTGCTGCTACATGCTTCCCTGTAATTGATTTCACTTGGTGGTGGCAGCATGGAGAGATTTCCTGGAAGTTGCTTTTGTCTCGCTGGAAAGCACCCAACTGATGTTTTCCTGGCAAGACCTAGACCCTTTCTGGGATGTGTCTCAATGGAGCTAC
The DNA here is from genome assembly GCA_028566695.1 of Bagroides melapterus. Classification (NCBI taxonomy): domain Eukaryota; kingdom Metazoa; phylum Chordata; class Actinopteri; order Siluriformes; family Bagridae; genus Bagroides; species Bagroides melapterus. The sequence continues at coordinate 11,477,474 of JAOTRN010000030.1, forward strand.
TGAGACTACTTCGATTACTGTTGGACCACTTACTTGCTACCTTCACTGAGCTACTCTGACTGCTACCAACAGACCCGACAAATTTGGCAAGTCCTTTTGCTCTGTTCTCAATCTCCCAGTAAATTCGCCAGTATAGAATGATCATGATGCTGACAGGGAGGTAGAAAGCAGCTATGGCTGTTCCAAAGGTTAAAGAAGGCACTGATAGAAATGGGATGGAGCAGTTCACCTTGTCTCCCAGTGCGTTTCCTGAATGGGGCCAAAACAAGATTGCAGGTCCCCACAGTACAAATGACACCACCCATGCTAGTGTGATCAATGCTGCAGCTTTCCTGGGTGTCCTTTTGGTCCGATATGTTAACGGGCGTGTTACGGAAAAGTATCTGTCGAAGCTGATTACTAGGAGGTTCATAACAGAAGCATTGCTAGCTACATAGTCTAATGCTAGCCAGAGATCACATGCTAGATGTCCCAACATCCAACGTCCCATTATGATATTGGCTGTGTAGAGATTCATTGATACTGTGCCCAAGATCAAATCAGCCACTGCCAAACTCAAGAGATAATAGTTGCTGATGGTTCTTAGTTGCCGGTTGAGCCGAAAGGAGATGAGCACTAAAAGGTTACCCAAGATGGTGATAAAAGAGAGCGTGCCTGTCACAAGAATGATCAGTACCACTTCCCAAGGCTGATGACCCCCAAGTGGACCTAGATCTACTGTCGTGTTGGATACCTGGGATTCACATGTGTGGCTCATGTTTACACCCAGGATGCAGCATGAAAGGCTCATTCTTCAGGAGTATTATAGAGTTGAGGTTTCAGCATGACCAGTCTTTTGAAAACGTGGTCCTCTGTCATTTTTCTGATGAAAGAAAGAAAAAGATACAGGTAAGTTTTATGTTAAGTGTAATAAAATTATGGGCTTGTAAATGCTTACGTGAACCGTGGTAACAAGAGAACTCGTACATATTTATATGATATGACTTACAAGTTAGGCAGAATTACAATCCAATCAAATTGGAGCTCTTAGTAGCTGAGTAACAAAGGGACACTGACAGTTCTGGAATTTGAACATGATCTTCAAAGTCCCATCAAAACCTGCTACGGTTCCATTGGCTGGTTACTAACTTCCATCAATTAACAAAGAATTAACAGAAAAATTGTTTAAGCAGCAGCAAAAATATACTTTTAATGCCAAGCATGCATAATTGGAAGTATTCCGTTGAGTTCACAGTTACCCAAACTATGCGGTAAAAACTTGCACGCCAGTACCCCTCTAATTGTTGGAGGTTTATGCGGATATTAATATTGACATATAGGATTTGCTTGTTTTAAAACCTGTAGCATCCAATAAATGATACCTGTCCCATGTTATCACCTTGTTTTAGATAAGCAATATTACATCTGCTTGCCTCTTCAGCTGCTCTACACATGGTCAAAACATCTAATATGAAACCAGGATCAGAGTCCTTTCTCCTTTTTCCGTCACCTAAAAGAAATTGGCAACACTCATTAATATTGTGAAGCATCTTCCGTTTACCCTGGCTGTTTGATGTACTCTGGACCATGTTGACTCGGACACAAATTAACATTGGCACGTTTGTTTTAAGATAAGTTGCCTTTTAATCACTGGGTGCATCTGTAGGTCTATAAGGTTCACGCTTGCTGGTGACATCTAGACGGCTGTTTTTTTTGCCAAGTACTCACTTTTAACAGGCTTAAACATTACATTAGTGCAACTAATGCTGGGAAAGTTTTTTTTTTTTATTTTCAAGCAAGATTTTTTTCATGAGAAAAGTGACAAACGAAGTCGTTTCCTAAATTGGAGTGGCGTGTTTTTGCTTAAATGCACATTCCTAAAAGTAGAGACTGAAGTGGGTCAGTAAACCCTCTGCCATGTTTGGTTTATTTAACCGGAATAGAGTGTGTCTAGGTTGATACTCCACGTTGATGGTTCATTTGTCTTCTGCGTCGTCACAGCCGTGTTGTAGCTAATGCCATTTCAAACATCCTCACATGATTCATGTGTCCTGCTCTGTTGGAGACAGGCTTTTTCTTTATGCTTTTAATAGCATCCCCGGTTTTGCCCAACAGTCTTGGCAATGGCATCTTAGTGAATCTGAAATATAGTTTGTATAATATTTTACTAAAACTCTTTCAAATTACCTCAGAACAGAACCAAACTCAAGTCTGATTTTTTTTAAATGTTTTTATTTCTGGTTTTTATCTTTGTAATGTGAAAGGACACGCTTCCTAACGAAAATAGTACTAAACCATACCCTTCTTTCTTGCTGATCTATAATATCTTGTCATCTGGGGACACCATTATAGTATGCTTTTTAAAATGCCTTAAGATACATAATTGGATTATAGTAACCGTTTAGGGCAAAGCTTTGAACGTACACTACTTGATGTTAGCAACTTTGCGACAGTGAAAGGATGTGTATAGGTACTTTATTATTTTCCATACTACAAACAGTTCTTATCTCAAAGGTTCACCACACCGTCACCCAAAGGTATACTCGAGGATACCAGTCCAACGGCACATGGGTTGTTTTTACGCTAAACAATGCAGGTTTGAAGATTTCATGGATGGTTCATAAAGATTAATTAACTACATAAAATCTGTTTCTGCACAAAGAAGTTGTTGACACTTACCATTTTAGAGGAATATCAGTTCTTCTTTCAGCCTGTGGAGGAAAGTGTAAAATCTGACAGTTTCCTCATGTTGCATTGTGAATGCTGCTCCTCTCAGACACGTATTTTAGAAATCTCAATGGATATTATTAACACTGAAAATTACCCAGTGGGAATTTTCCCAATAGATACTAAATTTTGGGTCCATTTTAACCTGTATAACGATTAATGTTCCCTATTATAAACATGGTTTCTACAACATGCATGCAATAGGTTACAAAAGGAAAATAAAACAACACAAGCATGCTCCAGCACTGTCCTAACACTCCAGAGGTTCAGAGTCAACTGTCATAACACGTGTGAATAGAGCACATGCGCCACTGCTGGATAGCTGGTGACAAGCTGCAGGCGAGGTGTCTGCACGTCGTGTTTACCTTGGGCACGCTCCCATGGTCTATTTCCATCCACAAATAATGAAGAGAGTGGTTAATTAAATGAGGTGTCTCAAGGTGGTTTTTTTTTAAATATAAAAGTGAACCACATACTTAGACATGATGTCAAATATAGCAGCAGTACCATGAAGAGAATGATTTTTAAATCTGGTCTGTTTGCATAAGTTAAAAAAAGATAAATTGTGTATGAGAAAGAGAGAGAACGAAAGAAAGAAAGTGGCTTTCAGGGAATCCCAGGGATTTATAAAACCCTGTAGTTTATTTAAGGGTCCAAGCACTAAAGTTAATGCAGAACTTAACATCCTCTATTTGTGCTTCAGTAATAAAAGTTAATTAATAGAAAGCTCAATGGTTCCAAAAATGTTATTTGAAATATTTAAATAATGTTTATTAAATAAATCCACACTGTTTGGGTCGGTGGAATTTATTTCACAGTTGCATCTGACTACAAAACATTTAAGAACCACTTTCCTAATCTACCAAGACGTGGTATACAGTCTGATCATATTGTCCTGATATTGTTTCACTGGAACATGATATTCTGAGGTTTATGATCACTCTGATAGATGCTACTGTTTACGCTAGGCTAAGCAATAAACGTTAATCACACCTAGTAACCGTGCAATGACGTCCAATCATAGCTAATTTCCTCAGACACCATGTTGGACTGTGTATACATAATTACTGTAAAAGTTCTTGCAGTATTTGCTTGGCAAACGCTAGCTAGCTAACAGCCTGGGCGCTAATATGTGTCGTATATAAATTCTCATTTTACGGAAATGTCATAAAACTGTAACTGTAACTGAGGGGAATTTACAAGACAGACAGTTTTTCAGTTTCCTCAAGGTGAAAACTGCTAAATTAGCACTTGTGAACGTGGACGATACGGTGTGTTTGTTCAAATGAGCAGGCTTTGCTTTAGAAGTGTTGGCAGATACGTGTAATTAAAATGTCAGCCGGGTTTTGGATTGTAGCTGGATTTAAAGTTTAAAGTTTTAATAAGTATTATATCATAGTGAAGTAGCACAAAAAGAACATTAAATGAATAAAGTTATACAAAATGTTTGGCATGAGGAATATAGCTAATGTAACGCTATTTTATGAATTTTATATTAATGACCAATCGAAAAATGTCTCCACTTTAATCTGAATATTCTTGCTTACTCTACATCCACTGAAGTTCTTGGCTGATGAGAGTGGAGCTGTGTGAGCTTCTGATCTGTAGCCTCAAGGTTCAACATTGTGTCGTGTCGTGTTGTGAGGTGTTGTTTTGTGAGGTGTTGTGTTGTGAGGTGCTTTTCTTCTCAGCACAGCTGGAATGAGAAGTCATTTGAATTATTTTAGCCTGTCTGTCACTAATAAAGTGTCATCACTCTTTAATAAACTTAATGAAAACTGACTGGGGTGTTAATAGCATGGTGAACAAATATGAAAAGTAAATATGATAAGAAAAAGAGAGTGTGTGTGTGTTTGTGTGTGTAGTGTCAGAGGCCACACATTGTTGTGATGGCCATACGAGTCAAGTGTTTATGAAATAGCATGGGAATGGTTACTGTGAGATTTAAGAGGGTTTTAGAGCTCTATACACAAGTGTGTGTGTGTGTGTGTGTGTGTGTGTGTTCAACAATTCTGTCTTTCTTCTTGGCAGTCATGAGACTCTAATACAAGCAAAAACTGAGGCACAGCTGCCCATTTCCCCACACACAGACACACACTTCGCTGAAGCACCCTCATCTGGCTATAAAGACGACTCCATGTTTCTGTTTAACATCAGCTGTGTGATCTGTTTGTTCCCCTAAAATCTATTTATTCGAGTGTGTTCAGTGTGTGGTATGTTCTGCTTCATCACACACATTCTCACATTTTACAGTGTTCTTTTATTGTGGTTATTATTGTGATTATTACTATTATTATTATTATTATTATTATTATTATTATTATTATTAATGTATCACAAAATGGTTCTGCATGATTTTTTTTTACAAGCTGTTAAGCATTTTGATGATAATAATAATATACTTCATTATTTTTTGTTTGGTAAAAAACTATTGGAAAAACATTAAACATTAGAAAAATGTTTAGAAATTTTGGACTTTGGGTGATACGGCTAACAAAAAAAAAAAATAAATAAAATTAATCATACAAAGCAAACAAAAAAACAACAACTGTAGGCTTGATCTGAGGAGATTTTCTGTATAATCTAGGGTCTATGGCTGAACAGTAGAGGGCAACAGATTCTTTCTCATGACTCGTGCAGTTTCCAAACACTACACCCTTCATCTTTTGTCTATCTCGGTGAAGCAGTGTTTCACACCGTACACACCGTTCTCTAACATACAGCGTACAAATGATGTTGTATCTGGTATAATGTATAATATTTTACTTATGTATCGTTATGATTTGCTTTGTATATGTAAGTCTGGACACTACAGAGCCAACAAAATATCATGAAACTAGAAGTGTTGAATTGAGACCAAAATAAACAACAGGCCTTTTCCCATAGCGGTGCACGCGGCTTGGTTTTTTTTTTTTTTGGTTGAAAGAGAATGACAGGAAACCATTTGTGAAAACTGTTAATCTGTAGGGTGTGGAGAATCTCTGGGAAAGTCAGCTTCTTATGTAAAGAACTGCAGCTGCAAACAACCACAGAAAGACGGAGGACTGGAGCGCCCACGCTTCATATAGAGCTTCATTGCACAACAGGTTTTCGATATTCAATCTTTATAATTTTGTATTCTTTACTACTTTGACTTTTACTTGAAGCAATATAGAACGCGAGCACGGTGTCACGTGGTCGCTCGAGCCGCTACAGGTGAAGTGAAACGTGAGGCGCGCGTTCGGATTAGCGCACGAGCTGCTGCAGTGAGGCGTAACAGTTGCGCTCGAGCCTTCAGCTGACAAGCGAGGTAACAACCACAAATAAATATAATTATTTTCCTTGTTAAAAAGGTTTTACTTTATTTTTATTTGCGCTCACACACTCATTTTCGATGAAGATTAATAACCTTTAATAGCTTTAAACGGATTTTTTTTTGTCCAAAGCTAAACTTTTAATATATGTATTTATATAAATATACGAAGAAAATAACGAAATTCTCAGTAAGTATTTCCAAACATATTAATCATTAATGTGTTTTGTTGCTTTCTGAAAGGAAATTCTTGTGTTTTTTAACGCTTCAAACCTGTTTATTTCCCCTGTTATTTGTCAGTAAAGCTGTGAGGTGAGCTAAACTGGCTAACGGCTTGGTTTTAAACATTAGCATTATTGATTAGCATTGTAGGGGTAAAGAAAATCTATGATTTGAAGAACAAAACAAGGTGAAAACTGCTGAAAATATAATGATCACTGACTAAAAGAAATTGGTTGTATGACTGGCTTTAATAACTTTCAAGAGTTTAAATTGTGTTACAGGTTGTTTGAGGAGCTAAAGACTTGTCAGGGCTACATCAGTAAGTCTTTTAGTTTTTATTATTATTATTAGTAATAGAAGTAGTAATAGTAGTAGTATTAAATTTCATCAAGATTTCATTATTGTCTATGGAGGTGGAATCTCCCGTAACACATGAAGTTACCACCCTAGCAGGTTGAAGGCCATCATGCGCTTCTTCTGAGACTTGTGAAGCCATCCAACCACATCTTGCTCTCAGAGGATAGTGAGATCTGCCCTCTTCCACATACATGATCTTACAACAGCCAGCGATTAGATAGTGTCACTGTGATTGATCTGAGAGAGAGAGAGAGAGAGAGAGAGAGAGTACCTGCTCCTCACAGAGATCATGGTCAAGTTTCATTCTTTGGCTTTGTATATCTTGTTGGGTTTTAACCAGCAGAATTGCTTTGAATTTTTCAGCTTCTTTTGCTTTCTCTTCTTTGATGTCTTCGTGATTAACAAAATGTACCTGTACCCATGCCAAGCTAATCCTCCTGATGGTTTCCAGTATGGATGGAAAATTCATATTAATAATTCAGTTCTGCATTTGTAGGTCATGTGTCATTTTGACTACCTGGAAATTTTAAATTGAGACCAAAACAAACGTTATACATATAATAATCCAGGCTTTATCAGAACATGCTCTCTCATGTTTGTTCTTCTTTTATTTTTCATGAGTCTTAGAGAGTTGTTGTGTTTGGCCCAAAAACAGACCATGTGAAGAAGCGAGATTTTTATGATGGTCAATGCGGTATTTTGTGCATATGTTGCAGCCCTAGTGCAAAATCTGACATAAATATTGTTGCTCTCTCTCTCTCTCTCTCTCTCTCTCTCTCTCTCTCACTCTCTCTCTCTCTTGCTCTCTCTCTCTCTCTCTCTCTCTCTCTTTCTCTCACACACACACACATTCTAACACACGCACTTCATTGTGCTCCTCACTAACAACCCCACTGGGAACCAGGGTGGAGATCCAAAAAAAAACCTCAACCCAAAACCCTTTAAATGGACCTGCACAGATCTTAAGGCATTTCCCAACTGAAACATGCATTTCACATTAAATTTGTTCATGTCACAGGATTGGGCTGAAGACACGTGTATACAAAGGCACATGACTTTCAGTCTATTAAATTAAAATCAGGAGATCATCGTGCACCCAGGATTAAATCTCATGTCACCTTGTGTTCATTTTTGATTTCTTTTGTTAAATAACTGGGGTGTATTTCTGAATTGCTAGCACATGTTGCCATATGTTGGGGTTTCCTGAAGTTTTGGGAATTCTTCCTGACTGTGGTCCGCCATCACAGATTAAGGAAGAGAGCCCCACCCAAGTGAAGAACTTGTTTTTAACACACCAGCACCTAACCAAAACCCTAACCCCAGCATCTGTTTATGAAAGACTGGTGTCTTTACAGACAGTGTGTTTAAAAAACACACTGCAAGATAACACAGACTCAGATTTTTAAAACAGCACTGACTGACAATGTTCCATCTCTCTCTCTTTCCTTTTCTTCTCATTTTTGTTTCTTTCAAGCACACCACAATGACAAAGATGGTAGGTATGGCAACTGTACATGCACACATTCTCTTATCTAATAATATGCCTGGCCTTTCCTGTGCCCTCTAAAGATCAGCTGGTGAGCGAGGGGAAAGGAAGCATGTGTGTCAGTGCTCGCTGAATTGACGTGATCTCCTGTCCTTTGCATGCTCGCTTCATGGCTCCATGCTCATGAATAGCTTGTATGTGCAGTTCATGAGCTCACTTGAGTGATCACACTGATACTGCTCTGTGTGTTGGGTCAGCCTTCCGCATTTCTTCTTGAATATCCTGACATGAAAACAAGTAGGAGACGAGAGTACAGAGTGTTGTAAACAGTAGGAGTAGAACATTAAAGACCAATGAGCAGGACCTTGAATGCTATCAGAGCGAAGCTTTAGAGAGCTAAAAGAACTCATTCAAGATCCCATGCAACATTCTTCCTCTTCTAGACAAGTAATAATCTGGGGAAGGGAAAGGAATTTGGACATTTATTTCACAACCGAATTGATGATAAATGTCTAAAAATTCTCCATCAGGGAAATCCTTTGGGACACAGCTTATGCGTGTGTGTGTGTGTGTGGTTTGGAAGAAATGAGACATTGAACCAAAACCAAACTTGGCTTCTTTGACCGAATATGAAACTTAACTCTAACCCTAAGCCAAGATCCAACCAGATACACACAGAGAAAGTGTGTGTGTGTGTGTGTGAGTAAAGAAGAAAAACAAAGTTGGCTTTGTGTCTCCAGTTGTGTACCCTGCATTTCATCATATTTTTATCATAAGACTGGTTATGTAATACCTGTGTTGGTGTGTGTGTGTGAGCGCACGCACACGTGTGCATATTTGTTTCTGGTCTCCATGGCTGCCCTGCCAGTCATCACAGTGCGCTGGCCGTGACCACTGCAATGAATAATTTATTCTCCCCTGCTTCGTGTGTGAGAATGTGTGTATGTGTGTGAGAGAGAGAGAGAGTGAGTGTGTGTGTGTGTGTGTGTGTATTGACCTTTTATCTCCTGTTCACAGTGTTTCAACTAAGCAGCTGCCATGAATCTCATAAATATCAGGGTTACGATGATGACTGTGATAATCGTGACAATGATGAACGCTTTCCACTTGCTAAGCCATACTGTAGTGGAACTGCTAATACACTCTTTCATTTACCTACCCAACAGTAAAACATCCAATAGACAGGTAGACAAGTGAGAAATTCCTTAACTAAACCATCAGTCAAATCAAGAAGCAAGACATAATACAGTATAGTGAACTAGTTAAGAGTGTTAATAAAGCATTAATTGTGATGTGATCATGTGGAGGAAGAGGGAGCTTTATAAGGTACTGCTGTTTGTCAGCCTTTCCATATGTTCTATGAATGTTGTATGTCACCTCTATGCTACAATTAATCCCACTAGTAAAAGCCAGCATGTGTCATGAACACCTCGATGATGTCAAAGCCATCTAAGTTAACCTTTGTGACTCATACTCAGTAATATAAAGAGATTTTGATTGCTGGTTGACCCTGAATCAGGATGTGCCCCTGCAGGAGGTGCGGCGAGGAGAAGCGTTTGACAACATTGTTTCTGTCCTAAGGCCATCTTGAGGATCCTCAACCATGTGAGGGGTTTAGAGGGCTATGAAAATGTGAAAGAAAAAAAAAAACTATGGTATGCATCCATCAGCTGTAGCTACCAATTACCTTCTGGTTTCCCAAACTTTATTTTCCAGGTTATGAAATGAGAAAAATAATAAACTTTAGGACGGCACAGATGGAGAAAGAGGTGTGGTGGCTGACTGAAAAAAAAAATTACTACAACTTACAGTAGTACAGTAGTACAGTTGTAACGTGCAACTACTGAAAAAAATCGAGCCCATGAAGTGTTCTCTAAAATTGATCTCAGGGGATTTGGTGATGTTTTCAGTTTCCACAGAAACTTTGTTGTGTGTGCTGAATATTGTGATTGTTTTGTTTGAACAATAATCAGTATGTACCTGTTGTGTACCTTGTGTATAATACAGCAAGCATTCAATAGTTTTTTGCACACCAATGTGTCCTGGCATGTGAAGGAGTGGGCGAGAGCTGAAGCTAGGGAGGGAGAGGGAGTGAATGGGAGGGGTGGAAAGGAAAGGGGGAAAATGCTCTCAGGCAGAGTCATGGGATTTGTTTGGATCTTTTGGATACACTCATGGCGATGGGATGACAGTGGCCGCTGACACTTAGTGAATTTTTCCGCAATCTGCTTTCAGACCTTTTCCTCGTTTTAACCTGAGTCTTCTTTCCTCTCTCGCTATGGATTAAGTTTTTCTTTTTTGGGTTTTCCCTTTTATTTGTTGTTCGAGGAGTGACTCATCCCAGATGTTCTAACGTTTCAGGAGAGAGGGGGAGAGAGAGAGAGAGAGAGAGAAGCAGAAAGGGGAGCAGTGTAATTGAAATCTGCTCATTTTAGAGGCTTGTGTGCGTTACTGTGTTTTTCCGTCAGACAGAGAGAGCGAGAGAGAGAGACAGAACACGTTCATGTCAGTGAGAGAGAGAAGGGGGAATAGAGTATGTTCAAGTACGATGATGAAGGATTTCTGCATGTAGAAAAGTTTGACAGTGTGTGTTAAGTTGAGGATTTTGAAGGGAGAGGCGTCCATGAGGAGATGCGCACACACACACACACACACACACACACACACACACTGATGTGCTGCTGACAGTCTGTCAAACAAACTCCTGGAATTAGAAAGGAAGGACTGCAAAAACAAAGGAATATTACAAGAGAGAAGAAGAAGCAAAAAGGGGAAAACTAGAGAGAAGGATGAGGTACATTGGCAGGGTAAGACCAGCTTTTAAAAATATTCTCTTCACTCATTACACTTTCTCTCTCACTTTCTGTATGTGTGTTGGGACTAAATATGACTGACTGGCCATAAAACCTTTCTGCACAAAAATTCTAGCTCTTTTCTGACCAGCTAAAAGCTTAATGACTTTGAGTGCTGAGCATTAAATGAGGTTTATGTGTACTGAAGTTTCAGATTAGGGTTAAGGTTAGGATTACTGAGAGTTAGATTAATCTCACTGAGGTTAGTTGCAGAGAACTAAGATTAAGATTAGGGTTACTGAAATGAGATTAAGGGACTGCAGTTAATATAAAGGGATCATTACTGTGTTTAATTATTAGGGTTAATGAGGTTAAATATAGTTAATGATGTAAGTATTACAGATTTTAAGATTATTGGGATTAACATTAAGGTGTCCTGAGGGTTAAGGTTACAGAGATTAGGATTAGGATTAAAATGTATGTGCAGAATGTCTTACTGTTTAAGTATATATGCTTAAGAAGTGTGTGTGTGTGTGTGTGTATGTGTGTGTGTGTGTGTGTGTGAGCCAGCTTGTGTGCTGCAGCCCTTGGCCGTTGCTCCGTATCTCCGTACCCTTTGGTACAGTCTGGAGATGATTTCAGTGATTTACGTTCTTTTATAATCGTGAGCACTAACAGATTTCTCAGTGAGTGAGAACGCTCAGTGTGGAGGAGGCAGTCGACTGCAGGTTCCCTGAACACAGTGACTTCATCAGAGCCATGGAGTGGAAAGAAAACCCCTTATATGGAAAAGCCAGAGCGTTATAAATCCAGAGAGGACCTCGGCCAGATTCTCCTAAAAACAGCCTTTGTTACAGGATCTTCAGATAATTTTTGAGTATACAGAGCACATGTTCATGTGATCTCAAACAAAAAGTGATACAGTACAAAGACTTGGGCCATGAAATCTGTCAAATGAGGGACACTCTGTGAACTGAACTTCAACAAAAACAGCGTGGCCATTGATGTCCCTAAACTGTGACTGTTTCCAATCTATGCATTTTATAATAATGACTTTAGTCAAACTCTCATAAACAAATACAAATTAACAGAGTGAGTCCTTTACACTGACACTCAGATTGAGACACAGGCACGTTATGTGTCATTGAAGAATTTTATAGCACAGTGCAGTCAGATTCTCCAGTATGATTGGTCACAAGGTGTGTAACAGCAGGCTGTACTCTGTGAATATAACATCTATTTAAAAAAAAACCTTCTCTAGTAACTCAAACTAAACATGACCTCTAGCTCTCAGTTTTAAAAAGTGTTTCCTGATAAATGTTGTATGAAACCAGATGTTTAGATGATGCAGATTTGCAACGCATGGATCCTACCTGGAAAAGGCCAGTGTGCTGGAATTGCAGTGCAGATGTGTGTGCTAAATCTACCGAGGCATTCACAAAAAAATACTGTAGGTGTAAATCTAGTGCAGGGTACACGAGATGTTCTGGCTTTATTTAGCTTTCCTAACAAGTTCAAACAGACATAAAGCACTGGCAAAGCAGAAGCACTTTTTCAGAAAACACTATCATGGACAAATCTATAATATAATAAGCATTAAACATGCATTAAACATTAAAAGTAAACAGGAATAACCTGTTTATACCTTTCTGTAATTCATAAATAAACACATTTTTCTTGGTAGCACATTGCAGTGGGGTAAGAACAGTAAACACCTTCAGGACGCTCTGATAGGAAAATGATCAACTTCAGGCTGTGGTTGTAACAGTGAATCATCACTTCATCGTTCTGTAATGACTTGCCCTGTCATGCTTAATATCTTCCACAGACACCTGGGACAATGGATCACGTTTAAACTCTGCTGAAGGTTTACAGCAAATATACTCTAAGGTTCTTTATTCTGAGCTGGTTTTTATGGACACATTGATTTGCATAAATAAACACCCACAAATCACCATATACGGTGAAAAACCTTCCTCTTCAGAACGTCCAGTAGCCTGCACATGGTACTGCTTATTACGGATGACATCATCACTGACAATGAAGGTGCGATATTCAACGGTTTTTCGTTTCCTGCTAATACAAATGATGTAACATTGATCAAAACCTAATCGTTTAAGCCAGTGTCTGGAATGGTTATGTTTGAATTCTCCGCTTTTCAGTCTTTTTTTAGGATGTGCACCCAGCTCCCCCCAGGGGTGGTAGCTATAAACGAGAGAAATGTTAGTCACTCTGGTTAAGCACATCTGCCTAATTTAATGTCTGTTTACATCTTTATAAATCATTCTGAGACCAAGTTACATGTTTATAGAGTAACTCAGCTTTTATTCAGTTGAATTTCTGCTTGAGAGAGCGCTTTCTGTGGGTGTGGAAATGGGGGTGGGCTTAAAGGGGCAAAAAAATGTAAAAATTATTCAGCTTTATCAATCTATCCTACCTGATGCACTGATGTCACAGTGATGGCACAATGAAATGCTACGAATTCTCTAAATGTCACTAATTCACCATTAAATATGACACTCTCCTTTACTCTGGAGCTGAATTGGCCAGCAGTCATAAAAGCTTTGCCTTCTGCTCAGCAGCATGATGGAGCCGTTGGTCTTTCATGCAAAACTGCTAACAGCTCCGACTTGTTGATAGGAAAAGTTTGAACGGGAATCTTCCAAAACACCTGAGAATAAAGTAACCTGACAGATGACACATGACAATAAGTCATTTGAATGAATTAAGTACCAGAGTAATTTTGGTGTAATTTATTTGGATTTATTAATTTATTAGGATGAATCTGGTGTGTGATTCAACTCGAATATGAGCATCTGTGTCTTTCACACACGCTCCATTAAACCAAACGTGATGGAGATAAAAAAAATAAATCCGTCTGACTGAGGGAAGGTGATGGAGAGACGGAGAGACATAGAAGGAGAAAGAAAGGTTGAGCAGAGAGCGAGAGAGGGGCAGAGATGTTTGGGCAGAAAGACTCAGTCAAATCAAACAGGGCTAATGGAGGACAGAAAGAGAGTGAGGGATGGAATGTGCATGAGGGGTGTGGTGAGTGATGCCAAAACACAATAGTTAGGAATTTGTAAACTTGATTATACATTCAGCTGCAATCTGAACTCCATTTTTAGTGTTGTGTCTTTGTGTGTGGGTGTGTGGGTGTGTGTGGGTGTGTGTTAGGGTGTGTGTGTGTTTGGGTGTACCTGGTCTTCCCATATGGTACTTGAAATCTTTCCACAACTGTTCAGCTGTTTGTAACCCAATGTACGCAACATCTCAACATCTTCATATCATCTCTCTCTCTCTCTCTCTCTCTCTCTCTCTCACACAAACCACACACAAATACACACACACACACACAAAATGTTCTGACTTTGGCTAGAAACCTACTGTTAAATTAACAGTAGGCTTAAGAGTGTAGTGTGTGTGTTGATTCTCTTTCTAACAGCTTGTTTATATGTTTACCTTGTAAGACTGTAAGAGCAAGTGTGTGTGTGTTTGTGTGAGAGAGAGACAGGAAAGCCACCTGTATGTACCCAAGATAGAACAATACTCTGGCAGAAACAGTAGCTGTGCATGTTGATGTGTGTGAGAGTTTGTGTGTATGTAGGATTTCCTTGGCACTTTTCCACTGTTATTCCAGAGATTCCTTTCCCTTTAACACAGCAGAGATAACAGAGCCGGGAGTGTAACAAGATTTTAACGACTCCCTTGATGCCGCAGTTCTCAGGAACAAATCACTGTCTTCAGCCACTGGAACTCAAGAATCCATTGTTTACATGTTTGTTTGTGTGTGTGCTTTCATCCATAGAGTGCTGTGTGCGCTTTACAGTTTCTACATTTTAGTGGAAATATGCATCATTCTTCTTGCATTTATTCACTGTGACGCTCTCTCTCTCTCTCTCTCTCTCTCTCTCTCTCTCTCTCTCTTTAGGAGGTGGAGGTGGATGGAGGTGTGAGATTGGTGATGGAGAGCGCTCTGTCAGCGAGGGATAGGGTGGGGGTGCAGGATTTCCTGCTTCTGGACAACTATACAAGCGAAGCGGCTTTCATCGAGAACCTGCGCCGGCGTTATAAAGAGAACCTCATATATGTAAGACATTTATTTATAATCAAACACATCGAGCCGAGCTTTAACTCCAGCTTCTTAAAGCTGTCCTGAGGTGATCAAATATAACAATTCCACTGAAACACCTCTCTGGAATAGGAACAGAAACAATGCATTCCATGATTTTCTGAATCTAAAGCTCCAGCTGAAGACACACAACTTCGTCATGGTTGGATTTTCACTCGTCTTTAGATTCATCTGCTTTTCAGACAGTAAACGATTGAGTCTGGAGGAGCTAGGCTAGTTAGTTAGCTGATTGTAGTCTAGCTAGGACTGTTCCAGGACTGCTTAGAGTGTTGTCGTGGTTACGGTGTGCTTAAGCAGTCTTGTGAACTCTGTCATGCTCGTGTTCTGAGTGGAATTTTCAATTTAGAGCCACAGTGCAGGAGGATGATGTTAAACTTTCCCTTCCTTCAGACTAATCGCTGGGTGTGTATGACATTCCTCAAGCTGTGTGTGACCTGTTCTGGTATTTATAACTGCTATCTATTAAGCTTCTCTTTTTCTCTCACTTTTACTCTCTCTCTCTCTCTCTCTCTCTTTTTTCAGACTTATATCGGCTCTGTGTTGGTGTCAGTGAATCCGTACAAAGAGCTCGGGATCTATTCCAAAACAAACATGGAACGCTACAGAGGTGTTAACTTCTACGAGATTTCACCTCACATGTGAGTGTGTGTGTGGGTGTGTGTGTGTGTGTGTGTGTGTGTGTGTGTGTAGAGGTCATGGGAATCCCGGCAAATATTCCGTCCATTCTCTCAGTATGACTCATTTTTCCTGGAGACTCCGGTGATCGGAGTGTTATGCTCACTCACACGCACACGCACGTGCACACACACACACACACTCGGTGGTAGTAGGTGGAACCCAGCTCGCTGCAGTAATTAGACTTCCTTCCACTTCATAGCATTTCAGTCACATTAATTAATCAGCTCCAAGAGCTCAGCGTCCTCAACATTCTGTGTCCAATCTAATGCTCGCTAGAGAGGAAGATATCTGCTGATGTCAGATTAATGTTTTTGTTGCCCAATGCACTACACCCCTGTGGGGACTCGGGGTAGAATAGGTCCCTAGC
>JAOTRN010000030.1:11499456-11520811 GCA_028566695.1 Bagroides melapterus
ATATATAATTATTATTATTATGTTCTCTATATGTTTTAATATAAAGAAAGAAAGATACTGATATTGTCTCTGTAGTTTTGAACAGTTCTGTATCAATTACTGCAACGAGAAGCTGCAGCAGCTTTTCATCGAACTCACGCTGAAGAGCGAGCAGGAGGAGTACGAGGCTGAAGGCATTGGGGTGCGTGTCTATGTGGATATACTAAAACTAAATTATTACTGAATGTTACTAATACTGAAATTCTATAGTCAAAAACAGTGCATGGTTTTTATACAGATAATGTTTTTTTTTTTCCTGATTAGTGGGAGTCGGTGGAATACTTCAACAACAAAATCATCTGTGACTTGGTGGAGGAGAAATTCAAAGGCATCATCGCTATTCTGGTGAGTTCGTTTGTCTGCTTGTTTCTGTGAAAATGATGTCTGTCTGTCTGAGCGGTTCATGAAACGTGGATGATGTCAATCAGGATGAGGAGTGTTTAAGACCAGGAGACGCAAGTGACATCACCTTTTTGGAGAAGCTTGAGGACAGATTGGCAGGCCATGCCCATTTTGTGACGTAAGCGCACTCACACGAGTGTTTGTTGTAACAATCATGCAAACAATCCTGTGACCTCTGATTTGTCAGATGTGATTTCTTTCAGTCATAAACTTGCCAATGGGAAGATTCGCAAGGCTGTAGGGCGGGAGGAGTTTCGCCTGCTACATTATGCTGGAGAGGTCAACTACAATGTGAATGGTAAGCTGAAGCATCCATCCATCCATCCATCCATCCATTCATTCATTCATTCATTCATTCATCCAACCAGCCATCCATCCATCCATCCATCCGTCCAGTGTGTCATTAATCTGTCTATCCATTCATATCCATCTGTCCATTAATGCATTAATCAACCAGTTTTGAATTCATCAATCATTTTATTTAACTATGCATCCATCCATCCATCTATCTATCTATTGTGTTATTTATTTGTCTCTACTTATCTTCTTCAGGGTTCCTGGACAAAAATAATGACCTTCTGTACAGGAACCTTAAAGAGGTAATAATATATCAGTGTGTATCCTCACAGTTCAAACTGGGAGTGAGGCTTTCATCCATTTGTGTGTGTGTGTGTGTGTGTGTTGCTTTCTATACTAATGCTGCACAGGTGATGTGCCAGTCGGGGAATTCGATAATAAAGCAGTGTTTCCATCCAGATGAACTGACAGACCAGAGGAGGCCAGAGACGGTGAGACAAACACACACACACAGGCACACACACAAACACGCACACGCACACACACACCACTCTCTATCTAAAGCACTCTCTCTTGTGTTTTCAGGCTGCTACCCAGTTTAAGCTGAGCTTGGCCAAGCTAATGGAGATTCTGATGTCTAAGGAACCATCATATGTCCGCTGCATCAAACCCAATGATGCCAAACAACCAGGTGTGAAAGTGTGTCTTTGTGTGTCTGTCTGTGTGTGTCTGTCTGTCTTTTGTAAAGATCACATTAAATATCAGGTATGAGAGGTTAGACAAGATTAGACAGAAGTAAAGCTTGTGTGTGTGTGTGTGTGTGTGTGTGTGTGTGTGTGTGTGTGTAGGAAGGTTTGAGGAGGTGTTGGTCAGACACCAGGTGAAATACCTGGGTTTAATGGAGAATCTGAGAGTAAGAAGGGCTGGATTTGCTTACAGACGAAGCTTTGAGGCTTTCCTACAGAGGTAATGCACACACACCCACACACACACACACACACACACTATCACTTTCTACACGTGTGTGAACAGAGTATCTAATACATTCTCTTTTGTCCATCCTGTGTGTGTGTGTGTGTGTGTGTGTGTGTGTGTTCAGGTATAAGCCTCTATGTCCTGACACTTGGCCAAACTGGCAAGGAAAACTATCAGATGGTGTCTCTACCCTTGTCAAACACCTGGACTACAAACCTGAGGAGTACAAACTGGGCAGGTGTGTGTGTGTGTGTGTGAGAGAGAGTGTGTGAGATAAATGTGTGTATAAATTCTTTAATTATACATAAAAAGTAAAAAAGCATGTTTAATGATGACAATAAATAGAGGAAACATTTGATTTAAAAACTAAACCTGATTAAAAAATAATAATTTAAAATATTTTTTTTAAGGTCAAAAATCTTCATTCGTTTCCCAAAAACACTTTTCCGGACCGAGGACGCACTAGAACTTAAGAAACCAACCATCGGTGAGTGAGAGAGGAGAGAAATAGTGTTGAGAATGATAATTAACATAGCAGCTAGATAGCAGATAGAATGTGTGTCTAATCACAGTAAGTACAGTGAGATTTAAGAGTCACAACTCCACATAGATAACCAGACAACACTCTTATAAACCATTTAAAAAATCAAAAACAATCAGGATTACATGAAGTATAATGTGTGTTCTGTAGGTTGGTCATGAAATATGAGGTGTGAAATAACGTGTTTGGTTCTGCAGCTATTATATTACAGAAATGCTGGAGAGGCTACAGGGAATGGGCCAAATACCAACGCATCAGACATGCAAGTAAGTGACCAAGGAAGGACTTGGGATAAAAACCCTCCAAAATTCAGCACATTTTCTGTACAAGTGTAGGGCAGCAGGAAATAAAAAGATAACAAATTTACAATCAATGTGTGTGAATATGTGAGTGAAATCTCTCTCTCTCTCTCTCTCTCTCTGTCTGTCTGTCTGTCTCTCTGTAGCAATCACAATCCAGTCATGGTGGAGGGGAGTCAAAGGGCGTAGGAGAGCCAGGCGCCGCAGACATGCCGCAGACACCATCCGCTCGTGAGTGTGTGTGTATGTGAGAGAGATAAAGTTTGACGGCACTTCTTCAAATCACAGTTTCTCTAAAGGGGCTGATAAAATAATAGTTCTTTTAGAAGACTAGACACAATTTTAAACATTATATATTGTGATTCTCTCTCTCTCTCTCTCTCTCTCTCTCTCTTTCTTTCTCTCTCTCTCAGGTTTATAAAAGGCTTCATTCTGAGGCACGAGCCTCGTTGTCCCAATAACGAGTTCTTCTTGGACCATGTGCGCTTCTCGTATTTGATGACAATCAAGAGGAATTTACCAAAGAGTGTTCTGGGCAGGACATGGCCGGTGCCACCACCATCACTCGAGGAGGTGACACACACACACATACACACATACACACACATACACACACACACACACACACACACACAGAGAAAATATACTGGACATTCCCACTGAGCTATTTATAACGCTAAGTTAACTCCAATCACAAATTGAAATTCTATTATTTGGATGATTTGGATGGATAATTCTATTATAATTTTTAATAATTTTGTCAAGTCTGTCATCACAGCAGGGTTTAACTCCCTTTAAATACAGACTGTTACCTTCTGCAGTTTCATTCAGTGGAAATGTTCACACCTTCACTCACCAGATGTCTTTCTAATTCATTTCCTGTTTCTGTCTCTCATGCACCGTCGTGGCTCTCACTGCAGAGCAGACATAAGACTTCAGAAATCTCAACACTTTCACAACGAGAAAAAAAAAACACCCTCTTTCAGACGTGACAACACAAACACATGTAAAGTCAAGTAGCTGTACAAATTTCTTACTACAGTTATGACAGCACGGGAAATGCAGCAGTATGAAGAATAATTTACACAGATTGTGTTGCAGGATTTTCCCCATTCTGTTAGAGCTGTATTAGTTGCTCCTGCATAAGATTTTGATGTGTAGGAATTAACAAATAAAGTAAATTAAATAAAAGTAAAGTAAATAACAAATAATCTGATCTGATCTGATCTGATGACAGTTGTTCAAATCTTTTTAGCTTTGTTAACCTAATCTGTTTGTTTTGGCATTCATTCAGTCTGAGACATTAATTTATGACTCTGAGGTTGTAGATGGAACAGAATAGAGTTTATTGTATAGGAATTCTTTTTGTGCTCAGCTTTTAAAGAAAATTGTGTTTTTTTGTATGAAACGTTGTCTATGTAAAACTGTACTTTTTAACTTTATTAAGATTTTTCTGTTTTATTTTTATCATTTGTACTTTTGATGGTTCGAGTGTGTACATTTATAAGAAGTGGTGTACTTTTGCCACTTCTGCTCTAGGCCTCTGTGTACATCCACCGTCTGTGTATACGCAACCTGGTGAATGACTACTGCAGGAAAATCCAACCCGAGTGGAAGAACCAGGTGAAATCACACACAAACAAACACACACACACACACACACACACACACACACACACACACACACTCACTTATTCACACACACACCACGCGAGAAAATCCAGCTCCCAATGAGGAACCAAGTAAAACACATGCAACCACAATGTGTAAAGATTCACACACTTTTTTCCTCCTCTGTTTACAGCTGGAGCAGAAGGTTGTAGCCAGTGGTATTTTCAGGGGTCAGAAGGACAACTACCCTCGAAGTGTCCCTAGGCTTTTTGTGGCCACCAGACTGGGTAAAACATAAACACTGTGTATCCACACACAAACGTCTTGATACTGAAAATGTACCCAAAATAAATACAAACACTTTCTGTACTTTCTGTCCAGAGAACGAAGAGATCAACCTCAAAGTGAGACAAACCCTCGGAAGTGACAACAAAGTGAAGGTAAAGTGCACACGCACGTGTAAGGGTGACACTCGTATGCATAGCCTTGGACGTTCAGCTTTTTTTCGATATAAATTAAAACCGTAGTCTCGTCTCCTAATAACATTAGTGCAGGCGTTGATATGATTTTTTTATATTAAATTTAAGCAGACGTGTTTATTATTTACATGCATATTTAGCACAGTCCCAACACTAAGTTGCAATAGAATTGTTGACAGTGTTGTTTTGAAGCTAGTATATAAAGTGATCTGCAGATCAGTGATGCTTGATTAGAGATGATGTCTGAAAACTACAGCATTTTGCTTTTTCAGCTAAACAGTGTTCAGATGAAGTCAAATTAAATTCTCCCAAGAGGAAGGCAAACTCACTGAAGGGGAAAGAGCTCAATTTAGGAATTTGCACAAATTTATATTTACTTTGCATCCAGGTGAACTTTGAAGTCTGAATTTTTTTAGTCCATTTGTGGACACCTGTCCACACCCGTATGTGGTTCTTTCCCAAAATGTTGGAAGAACAAAATTGTACAGAATATATTTGTATGCTAGAAGTAAGAGGCCCAAACTTCCTGTGCACAAATCCTCTTTGCGCCATAAAGACATGGTGTGAAGGTTAAGGTTGGATTCGAAGATCTCGAGTGTCCTGCACGGAGCTCTGACTCTGGACCAGAACTAGAAATCAGTGAGAGATCAGATCCTCATCTGAGATCAGTGTCAGTAGCAGAATGAAGAAAAATTCCCACAGCGCGCTCTCCAACATCCAGTGGAAAACCTTCCCAGAAGAGTAGAGCTTATTATAATAAGAGCATGGGATGTCCAAAAAAACATGTTGATCTGATGGTCAGGTGTCCACAAACCTGTTGTTTATCAAAATATGAATCCATCCTGTCCACTGACATGTGATAGGGTTTTTGTGGGAAAATTTATGACAATTGTAGTTAAAATATCCAATATACAATCTCTATCTTTAATATAAATGTGATGAATGTAAGTTGCTGTGGATAAGGGCATCTCTCAAACACCATGAACGTAAACGTGTGTGTGTATTTGTGTGTGTTAGTATGGTGTACCAGTCATCAAGTACGATCGGCACGGATTTTGTGTCAGACCACGGCAGTTGCTGATGACCGGCTCTTCTGTGGTTCTTGTTCAAGAGTCCAAAATCAAGCAGCGCATCGACTACGGTTCCCTGCTGGGTACGAGTAAAGTTAGCAACTAAAACATTTAACATTTATTATTAGAGTTCAGACATTATGTATTTGAAATATACATTTGAGCCTGAATGTTTGTTTTAGTAATAGATATTAGCCTACGTTAAGGAAATGTGTAGTGTGGGGGTTAAATCGCAGAGTCATTTCTTAGAAAACAAGAGTCTTAAGGGAACTTGGTGCTTTGGGAAGTCCAAACATGAGCATTTAGCACACAGCATTTAGCATACACCACAGACCACTTTACAGTTCTTGCATCATAGACGTATCAAGTGTTTATTATGGTACGGCTCATATGATTATGCTCATATGTGTATGACTTGTTGATCTTGTGGTTTGTTGGGGTCATTAACAGGTTTTTATTACGTCACTGGACTTTTATATCATCCGTTTATTTTCCCCTAAATCTCTCTCTCTCTCTCTTTCTCTTTATTGGGATCTCTCTGTAGGCATCTCAGTCAGTTCCCTCAGTGATGGCTTTTTTGTCTTGCATGTGCCCACTGCTGACAGCAAGCAGAAGGTGAGAGAAGTCATACTGTTGCTTTAACACAGGAATCCGTGCAACCTGTGACCTTTGACTTTTCCACTTTAAGGGCGACCTGGTGCTGCAGAGTGACCACGTGATCGAGGTTGTCACCAAACTGGCCATCCTGTCCGACAAGATACACAATGTCAATGTCAGTCATGACAGGTGTGTGTGTGTGTGTGTGTGTGTGTGTGTGTGTGTGTATTTTGAGGTTAAAAAGGGAATTCTGGCCCTACTCTACATCTCTCTCTCTCTCTCTCTCTCTCCCTCTCTCTCTCTCTTTCTTTCTCAGTATTCGGTTTGCAATAGCCCGGGGCAAAGAGGGCATCATTGACTTCACCCCTGGGGCAGAGCTACGAGTGGTCAAGGCCAAGAATGGACATCTGGCTGTGGTGAGATACACCATGACACACACTTTATTTCTGAGATAGAAAGTGGACAGTTCTGGCCAAGAACAAAAGCATCAAACACTGATCACTGATTACGGACCTCACAAGTGCAGAATGGGCAAATCCCTACAGTCACATTTCAAAATCTACTGGAAAGCTTTCCCAGAGGTGTGGAGGCTATTATAAGAGTAAAGGGGAAAATAATGCTGTGTTAATGCCCATGGTGTTGAAATTGCCACATATGGGAGTGTTGGGCAGGTGTGTGAACATCATGTTCTGTAACAATATGTAAATATGCATTACTCCTGTGTCCTGCCTGGGGGGAGCTAAAGGGGTTGTCGAATGACCAACGATACCAAACTACACGAAAAGTTCATGTTTATATTTATCAGTTAGTTTCAATGTGTCTTAAACCTCACTAGCATCTGTGTGATGCTTCTGAAGAAATGGATGTGTTCGAAGGCAAATATTTATAGGAGACTGTGGTGAATACAAGATTCTAACACTTACTGTATGCTGCATTAGCCTTGTAGCTCCAGTCTTCTAGTTAAAAAGTCTTTGTGCTGATTGCCTATGTAGCTGTATGTGGCTATAAAAGAAGAAGTGAGAAACTCTAATGGATGAATAATCCAAACCGCTCCGGACTGTTTTTTTTTTTCCCTAGACGGCCCCAAGAATGAACAGCAGCGTATGATCGCGTGTCGACCAATAACAGCTCACTATGAAGAAGCGTTCATCATGATGGACCAATCACTCACTGAAGAATAATCTGCTTATGCCAATCTCCACACAGTCACCACACTTTCTAGTGA
Organism: Bagroides melapterus; assembly: GCA_028566695.1. Classification (NCBI taxonomy): domain Eukaryota; kingdom Metazoa; phylum Chordata; class Actinopteri; order Siluriformes; family Bagridae; genus Bagroides; species Bagroides melapterus. The sequence continues at coordinate 11,506,992 of JAOTRN010000030.1, forward strand.
ATAATGAGTTCATGTTGGGTTTTGATAGTTCATTCCAAATGAACGCCACTAACTTTTAACCCTTTTTTTCATTGTTTGATTTTCATAGTAAAAGCATTTAAGCAGTCTAATGAACTGAATTCTGCATCCCTTACAATGATCGTTTTAGCTTTTTAATGATCCTTCTGTGACTTTTGAACACTTTGAAAATTTACGATCTGTGTTTTTCGCTTAAATTTCGCACTTTGATCTTGTAATCTTGCATCTTCTTTAGTGTCTTGGTGGAGTGCAGAGGATTAGGCTTGGGGCATCTGGTACATCTTAGTTTGATTCTCTCGTATGACAAACCAAACAGTGAGGGTGATGCTTAGCAAGAGCATGGCACACTTTGAGGAGAGCGCTAGCTGAGACTCTTCCACATACACAAGCTCCCCGAAGCTTGAGATTGGTTAACGTCTCTCTGAATGACAGCGGTGAGAGTTTGGTCTCAGCCACCTGACCATGGCTTCAATGTAGGGAGTGAAACCTTCAGTCTCCTGACAACAGGGTCAAAGTTATTCTGTTGTACCCTAACTCATGTCATCTGAAGTGAGTGTGTGGTGATTTTGACATGCCGTCCACACATGTTCTACACATGCTGTCTGCCAAACTGGTAACTATAAGTTTCCCTTACTTGTTAGTTAAACGAGCTCTTTTAAGAAAATAAGAAAAAAATTACACGCACATTTTTACACGCCCAAATACACAAAATATGACACGTACATACGTATCTTAGATCTTGAACTGTGAAAATGGCACCTTTTAAGATGTTATTTCTGACTCTTCACAAAACCTCTGTGCACGTGTGCTTACAAAGTCACAAATACACACTTTTAACTGTTCAGTATTTTTATTTGTCTAACACAGTACACCTGCAGCATGGATTAGCCTAATTCACACTCGAACTATAAAGTGTATAAAATTCTCCAGTGCTTAAAATAAAAAAAATAAATAAAATAATCATCCACACAAACAAAACGTGTGATTTTTGTTATAACTTAAATAAATAAATTAATGAATTATCGAATAAATAAATAATTAAATACATTAATAAATTAATAAGAGTATGAGAGTGGAAAGTACGGTTGGGTAAAACGACAAATCCTTCTGCTCTGCGATTGGCTGATTCACAGACGAAGGAGGAAGTTTGGGTTAGTTTGGGAAATACCACAGCGATTTCCTACTGTCACAGTCTAAACCGATACTATATTGGGAGGAAATGCTGAAAGACAAAGACTGCACAGTAAAATCGTGCACTGGTTCAACAGCTGTAAACTCTTATTTCACACTTTAACACAGCATTAAAATACACAAGCCGTATTTGGTTCTCAATTCACAGTGGATACGAAATAAATAACAGCAATATTCAGTAAAATAAAAAATAAAAAATCTCCATTTTAAAAGCCTTTGTTAAAATAAACATCCATAAATGTAGATCTACTGCAAAAGCCAAGAATGTGCTGAAAGAAGACGTGACAAACGGAGGTATGGGCAGGTGATGGTTATGAGGGTGATGAGATGGTGTAGTGAAGCTCTTTACGCTTATCTGAAACGGCAGTGGTGGAGGTAATGGCGATTCAAGTCAATCAACTAATTACTTAAGGCACAATCTATACACTACTTAATCTTGTCACAGTAATATGATGTTTTGCACAATAAGTGCACAACACGTGACCCAACCACACATAAGCATTCGGCCATATTTTAGGGGATTCAAACAAGAAATCCCCTAAAGAATCGTTCATTCCCTCCTACGCAGAGCAAAAGAAGACGAATAATAACATTTTAAAATGTCTCAAGTACAACCTCAGATAGCTGTGAGGTATCCTGGAATGTTGTTCCATTTAAAACACTGTCGGGTAATGACCGAACCTCAGATTGAATCTATTAAGTCATACAGCTGCCTCAGTTCAATCACGATCGCTCAGTCAAGGACAAAATGAAATGAACATAAAATCAGACAGTATTCAGTAGTAGACCACAAGGAACAGTTTGAATTCAGTTATTTTAGACTTCCTGTAATCCGAATCTTATCTGAGAATTTTTCTGACCCTGAAAAATGTAAACAGATGCCTGGAATTAAACACATCAGGAGATCCACTGCACAGCAGTATTGTGAATCATGTTCTTTCTAATGGATCTCAGAAATGACATCAAACAACAACAAAAAAAAAACAAAATTCAGCTTTAACGTGAAAAACGAGAAATACTGGTGAAGAATAAATATTGTTGCAAAAATAAATAAATACTAAAAATACTGAGACGCAAAAGGTCTTGTTTCAGCTGCATTGCAATGTGTGCAGGATTAAACACGTCTTGGTTTTGTTTTTTTTCATTTGCATGCTGGTGAACATGTCAGGATTTCGCCCGAAGCAGCGTATAATCCCTCACTAGCCTGCAGAGGTATCGATCCAGGTCACGGAGGATAACGTAGCCCTCGAGAACCGACACCCACCGAGACGAGTCGGATTTCTGATGCACCGTGCCCGGGGAAGGCTCAGGCTCGCTGGGTCGAGGGACTGACGTGACGTCAGTGCTGCGGAGAGCGGAGGACAGGATGAGGTCCAGAGTTGAACGAGTGGAGCCGGGCAGAGACACAGTGGAGGTTGAGAAAGAGGATGCGCTCGGTCTAGAGGTTGAAGAGGAAGCGGTGGTGGAGATGGTGGATGTTGGAGGTGTGTTTAATGTGCTCATGCTAAGTAGCTGTGAAGAAAGAACAAAAGACGTGAATCATTATTATTAATAATATAGAATATTTTTATTTCAGACACCCAAAAGGTTGCACACTATTTATAAAATTCTATGACTGTAGCTAGAAATGACTATCAACTAGATTAATCTCAAATCAAATATGTTAAAGGATTAAATCTGTTCCGTGATCCTACGCGGACAGTAAGAAAATTCAGTCAGACGTTGAGGTAAAGCGTGATCATGTTCTACATTAAATCATCAGTGGTTTCTACACAAAGGTTCCCACTTTTCAGTTCAACAAAAAAAAAATTAAAAATCAACTCTAGGAACTAGCGAAGTGAGAAGTAAGCACTCCAGGATCATTACTAATGACTTTTTACTGCAACACTGTCTGGAATATAAACGATATGTCAGCATGTTACTGTTAAAAGACAGAATAACTGCAATAAACATCGCGATTGAGTCCTGTGGTTTCCGCAGTACTGAGAAACTTCCACATCGACATTGCTTCATAGCTCACAAATAACCGGGGGGGGGGCTTTATTTTCATTGAGAATATGGGAAAGTCACCTGAAACTACAATATTAAACAGTCCTGATGAGAAGAGCCCCAGAAGTTCCCATGGACTTTTGCTGAGTCTCTAATGAAAGTAAGCCTTTGCTGCGTGATGATTAGTCATTATCTGACTACTCGCTTGACTACTAACTATTTGAACAGCTGGACGAGAGGCAGCGAAGGGGGCCGAAACTGTTTGAGGAAGATGTTGTTTAAGTATGTGTAAAAGAAAGAGAAATGTGAATGAGTGTTTTCACAGCGTTTGCCTCTTGATGTGTGTCTCTCTAAATTGCTTTGATGTATAATGGCTTTATTTATTTCCCTGTTCTGAATGAACTAGAATTTCTCCTCTGAGCACAAGTTCATCTTATTGATATCGATATATTGTATGTGTACATACCTGAGAGTTGACTTGTCTGATGAGGTCCCGGAGGTCCAGCTGGATTCCCAGAATGCTCTGGGACAAGGACTGACGTGGTCTTCCTCGCCTGTTTCTCTTCTTCAGCGCTCTCTCTCCAGGCCGACCGCTGTTTCCCTGCAGTATTTGACGCTGACTCTCCAAGTGAGACCAGAACAACTGAAGGTCACGAGAGGCACGGAACAAGCGCTCAGCATCCTACACACACACACACGCACACACAATGTTGAGTTAAACTGTGTGCCATAATACACTTATAATTTAGTGCACACACACACACCTCCATTTGAAGCCAGGTCCGATAGTTTATGGTGGCTGATGGTAGTGTGTTTAATGCGATCCTCTTGTCATCAAATTGTTTATCTCCAAATTGTTCTTCTTTCTGGCAAAAAAATCACATAAAATATATTTTTGTTTGTTTAGTATTAAACAGTAAATTGTATTAAATAATGTCAAGGCAAATTCTAGTAATCTGTACTTTTTACTAATCAGCATGTCATTCAAAAGTTCTACATTCACAGCATTTAGCAGATGCCCTTACCAAGAGAAACTTACATCTTATCTCATTTTGTACAACTGGGAAGTTGAGGGTTAGGGGCCGTGCTCAGGGGCCCAGCAGTGGCAGCTCGGCAGACCTGAGCTGGGGTTTGAGCTCACAACCGTCTGATAAGTAGTCCAGCACCTTAACCTCTAATCCATTAATCTACTAATCCCAGTTAAAATACTAATCAAGTACAAATTTTGAACATGACTCCAATACTAGTGCATTAAATACTGTTAGTGTGACATTCCATCAACCTGGAACTCAGTGATGGACTTCTGGTTCTGGTCACTTACATATCTGAGTAGAAGCTGCTGTACGTGGGAGCGGACGGCACGTGTCAGACTGAGGGAGTTCGAGAAACTACTTATAGAGGAGCAGCATCTCTCATACATTGTTGCTAAGAGACAGATCCACAGGACTGTTTTGCACCGTGCCATCTAATACATACAGACAAACACACACAAACACACACACACACACACATAAATATGTTCCTTTGCTACTAATGCATGATAAATTGAGCATAAATAATCTACAACACATTAATACATAAAACAGTATAAATTATATACTCGCGGCATAGAAGGAAAAAGTAAATAGAAGTCAATTATATAAGTAAAAAATAATAAATAATAAAGCTCATCCTCGATCTACAAACCCTGCATGAGAGCCAACAATACTGAAGAAACCAAAAAGCCGATCTTGCCGAATTATTATTATTATTATAGACGTTTATAATTAGACGATTATAATAATAATAATAATAATAATAATAATAATAAATAAACAAATAAATATATTACCTTCTACTTCAAATTTATTTATATAGCACAAAAAAACAACCGTCAGGTTGACCGAAGTGCTTTACAGTAAATCAAACATAAAAAGTATTGAAAGGAAATGATAACACATTAAGAACAACACAAAAGAGAAACAGTACAATTGAGACAACAATAAGGTCAGTTAAAACCTCAGTACTCTGTGTTAAAAGCCAGAGAGAAAAGATAATTCTTCAATTTAACTCTATAAGTGGAAAGATCTGTAACATTTGGTAAATTATTCGACAATTTGCAAAAAGCTATATAGCGAAAGCTACAAAAAGCTATTATTACAACAAAATCGTCAGTTTTAAATACATTTGTACGTGCGTATACTGTAAAAAACAACAGCAATATCAATAGTTAATATTATTATATTTGCATCACATTTACCTTGATAATTATTCTATAAACCGTAATGTTCACCGGACATAATATTTATATCCTGAAAACTTAAAACAGCCGGCAATCATGTGTCCGTGTTTACGAACTTCTTCAAAATAATATTGAAGAAATGAATAATGAATCCTGTTCATTGAAATAATGTGTAACACCAGGACAGCAGCACGCAGGGGCACACACCTACCTCTGAAAGCCGGATATTGAGTGTGTCCTGTGTGGTCCGGGCTGATCTCTGTCTGTGTGAGTGTGTGTAGCGATGTGTGTGTGTAGGGATGTGAGTGTGTGTAGCGATTGTATGGGAGAAGAGAACTATTTTATAGTTTGGGGAAGGAGGGTGTGTGTGTGTGGGTGGGTAGGGTGAAGGGGTGCTTTCCATTCAACAAATCGAAATCTCACTGAAAGAGATGATAGGAGAAAAAAAAGTAAATGATGAGTGGAGAATGAAAAGCGATTCCACAGAATGGACCATATACTTAATTACCTCTTAATATATCTAAACACATCGTGATCATAAGCATCACAATAATATGAATAATAAGACCGTATAACACATTTTGTATTATTATTATTATTATTATTATTATTATTATTATTATTATTATTATTATTATTATTATTATTATTAATATTATTATTACGTGTCTGAGTAAAACGACACAGGAAAGCAGGGAAAGTGTGAAAAGGGAACTCTCGTCACGCATGATACTGTAACTCTCCTCCTCTTTTTTCATTCTTTTTTCAGTTTCCTAAAATGTTTCATTTCCACTAATTTTCATCCTTTCATTTCATGTTTTTAATTCATTCTGCCCGGGTAATTAGTTAATTAATTTATTTATTGATTGATTTTGCATCAAGAAACATGAAATAATATATTTAGGTTGTTCTCTGCATGTGATCAACTGATGCATTTCTATTAGAACTATTTGATCTTTAACAATTCAGATGCATGCATGTATTTATTTTTTCTTATTTAGAACTGGATATATTTAAGTACTCAATGTTCAATACGATTAAATGCGGCTATAAATGATTCAGAAGTACGATGTGTCAGTCTCTCTTTAATTAATATAAAATTATAATTGTTGGTAAATTACTGCATTATTAGAGAAATAAATCCTCTCATAAAGCCACATCTTTGGAGTGTTAAAAATAACCGTCTCACCTTACTGTCGACTATTATTTTCACACTTTTACTGAATAGTCTAGTAATCAGATATTTATAGATATTAAGAAGATATTAAGATGCACATGCTCGGGAGTTGAACCTGCATTCCTCATCCAGGAACTTTTCAGGTATTTTAAAGCTATTCCACCAGAAAACTGAATCTCAGCAAGAGTGGAAATCACATCTTTGGACACCTGGACGATGCCACAACGTGTACACTCCTAGAGAACTAAACCTGACAAAAGTAAAAGCATTTGTTTTGCATTAAACGAATAAAAAATTTTTTATTTCGGTAAACAAATGGAAAAAGACATGTAAACGAAAAAAAGATTTACTATAATTTTAATTGTTTTTACGCAATGTCAGAAAATGCAATAATCGTTGAATTTTCGAGACTGTACGATTTCAGGCTATTTGTCAGGAAGATATCGGAAAACATACTGTTAAAAAACGCTGACACTTTAAACTATCAAATCGTCCGTAAAGAAAACATTTCTATATCGACGCGTACCATTTATTTTGTCCGTAATGTGATTAATCGGTGGATCTGGCGTTTATTTTGTGAATCCTGACTCAGGAACACACAGAAACATTGGACAACAGTTCATCACAGATTACAGCAGTGTATCTAATCTAGATTTCTAGATTTTAGAAATCTTTATTTCGACATTTTTTTTATTTTAACTATTTCTGCATTTTTCTGTACATTTAATATTTAGTGTCAAAACGGATCAAACTGTCTGGATCAAATCGTAATATTGTTCATAACAAAATAAAAACCAAGTTTTTTTTCAATGGTAAGTTTGTTTGTTTTTATTTTTTAATTTTTTTCTCTGCTCTCATGCTCTGATCTGAGACGCAGAGACAAGTAACGCGTCTGCAATGTGTGCTGCTCGTTGGATGGATGTGATATCGTAATATTGCTTTTTAGGTAAAGTGTGTAAGGTGAAGTGAAAGGTGTGGTGGAGGAAGCAGTTTAGCCGAACCACCAGAGGGGAAGTGGGAACACAAAGTTAGACTAAAAATTAACTGATTTCTTAGACAATTTTGAAGAACTTTGTAGAACAGGGTCGGGAAAGTAAAAGGCCTACTTCTGAAATGAGAGCAAAGCTAAATACTAATAAACAGTGCATGGGGGTGGTGGTATCATGCCAAATACGAGTTATTCTTAATTTCTAATTCACTAATTAAAAATATGTTATTGTAACGCAATCGTTTCTTTGTTACGTCATAGCTAAAGTGAGTATCCGAGGTAGTGTATTCTTAATCGTTTGTGTGTCGCATTAAGAAATTAAGAATTAAGAATTAGTGAATAAAATCGAGAGTTAACATAGAGGATGTGGATGGAAGGAAATTCACCTTTCCATATTCTCCCTGGAGATTCCCGTCACGTTCAGCAGAGTAATCGGGTCTCCCTGTTTCTTACTTTCTCACTTTTTTCTGGGACTCTCTGATGCTTTGATGTTTTGGTTTTTGTTTTGTTATTAGGGCTGAAAGGCATCATCTAGAGTCAAACAGAAATCAGAACTAAACAATTCTACATTATTTACGCTGCACTTTATTTTGCATTACGTCCAGAGATGTGTGTGTCTTTGTGTGTGAGTGTGTGTGTGTGTGTGTGTGTGTGTGTGTTATAATTATATTAGTCCATATTAAAGTTAAGATGAATTGTATTAGCTTTGCAAAGTACTGAGGATTGCAATTGTTTGTAAACAGAACTGAAATAGACTCAATCAACACGACACAAATTTCCAGTTCCAGTTCCAGTTCCGATTGGGTTTTTGGGTTGAGCAACACTCCAAACTTCTTTATTACTGCTCAAACACACACACACACACATAGTCCCCGTTTCATGAAAAAGGAGTTTTACCAAAACCTTGACCTCATCCGTGTCGCCGTAATCATCATGTTTAAGATTTTCCACATTCATAACAGTCCCACTGTGTAATAAGAAAAAAGAAACGTTTAAAAGAAAACAAAACGTTCATGTAAATTAGTAAACAATAAAAGCAGTGAAACTGAAACGTTTGGCTGCTAAAGGCTAAATAATTTCAAATAACGGCAGAAATCTGTGAACAAAAAAAAAACTGAAATACAAACAATAATTAATTAACATGCATGAAATGTAAAATAAAGTAAGGATTAAACGGCTGAGAGTCATACTGTTAGAGGAAAATAAAGTATAAAGTGACGGTTATGATGAAGCGGAGTTTGCTGACTGAAAAAATTATTAGATTATCATTCCTCTTATATCATGCAAATTTTGCGACAGATATAAATTATCTCTACTAAAGAACAATTACATTAAAAATACATAAACATCGACGTGTACGTACATTTTTTTGTTGTTGTTAATGAGCTTATTGTTTTTAAATAACTATCCTTTTTATTATTATTATTATTATTATTATTATTATTATTATTATTATTATTATTATTATTATTATTATTTTAGTTGATAAGAAACCTCCGACATATCCCATTTCTCTTTAATTTCTTACTATGGAAACGATAACGAGTGCCTTACTCTAAACCTGTAACTGCTGCTGCTGCTCTAAAAAATATAATTTTTTTTAAATAAATGCTGCATCAGGTCAAATCACAGCAACTCACTCCTGCTGCTTGTTAATATTTGATCGTGTATAAAAGTGCTGGATAAGATATATAAACAATTTCACAAGTTCAATCAGCACAAATTTCTGATCGTTTCGAAAGCAAATGTAAAATATACACGATCAAAACATTTAGATTCATAGACACACTGAGCAGGATGGAGCAGATGTGAAGGTTGGTGTCTGAAAGTGTCAGTGTGTGTGAGTGTGGGTGTAGGTAGTTTGATTGCAACGGAAATAATACTAAATACTAAATGTTCGCAGTTCGTGATTGGCATATGTTGATGGATTTCACGGCTTTGGCCCGCCTTCCCAATCAATAAGCGAAGATGGTGGATAGAGAGCAGCTTAACCGAGCCGTTGGTCTCTTAACTAACATTTTAAATTCTCCAGCGGTTTTCACAGCAATGTCTCAAATGTTGGAATTGGAAATCGACATACACCCACAGGGGCAACTTCTGTTGACGAAGAAATGCGGCGAATTTTCAGAGCCGATGTTCCGGAGAATTCGGTTCTGCTGTTTCCCCTTTAGCACGCATGCGCGAAACATTTGTACGTTCTGCATTGAAGTTATCATCAAGTACTTTGTAATGTTCTTAAGGTATATTTCGCGATCTTTGTTTGATAAAATGCAATTAAATGCATAATTAAAGGCATTAATGGCTAATTAATCTCTATATAAAATCTAAATAATGTCTAATAATATCGCTTAATCGTTAGTCAAATATGCTTGCTAATTATAGTTTGCGCTCGTTTTTCTGAGTGTGTAAGAACTAGAATTTACTCGTCAAATATAAGTAACTAATATGTTCTTCAGAAACATTCCACTGTTCAGACTTTTTTTTGGTCAGACAACCTGAAGTTTTTTGCAGTCACAAATAAGATATATTGTATGGCAAAAAACCCAGTGTGTGTGTGATGTTCCTCACGTATATGAATGTTATTCATTATGTATAACAGATTTCTGCTATAGAACAGTCTCTTAAACTGAAATCACAGAGGGAACAGGATTTCCTGGAGGCCAGAGAAATCTGTTCCACCTGTATAGTATACTGTGAGTGTTAATAATGCAGTAATGACACATTGTAGTCATTAAGTATAACAAGTTTCATTCATAATTGTTCTGACAAAATCAAGAAAAAGTGTTCTAGGAGTCTCTAGAGTGCTCTATATTGTTATGTTATAACAATATATATTATAATAATATATTATATATTATAACTTATGTATAACCAGTCCACTTGCAAAAAGTCAAAAACGAATGTGTACGAATGCCCAAGAAGCTTTCCGAGGTACATTTTGCTATTGTTTTAAAGCTTAATGTAAATAATTCTTTAAATTATACAAACTAATCATGACTGTTGTAATTACTTGCACTTTACTGTCATTATATTACAGTAACATGTGATATTGTGTTCAAATCAGGCCTACTATAGGTTAAATTGTGCGTGAGATTATAGTTGTGTGTGTGCGAGAGTATGATAGTGTGTGTGAGAGGTTATGATAGTGTGTGTGAGAGAGTATGATAGTGTGGGTGAGAGAGTATGATAGTGTGTGTGTGTGTGTGCAAGGTTATGGTAGTGTGTGTGAGTATAGTTGTATGTATCCAAGGTTATGGTAGTGTGTGTGTGAGACACTATGTATTATGTCCTATACGGCCTCTAATACATATGGGCCGTCACTTCCTGGTGAGGAAAGCGTGGGTGAAGCCCACAAAATGTTCAATATACAACCCCCCTCAGCCCCTCCCCACACACACACTCTCTCTCGTTCTCTCTCTCTCTCTCTCTCTCTCTCTGTCTCACACACACACACACACACACACAGTTTCTTTCACTCAACCCCGAAGCAGAGGCTTCCCCTTCCTTTCTCTTCCCCTTTTTCTGTAATTTTCAAGAAACCTCTCTCTCTCTCTCTCTCTCTCTCTCTCTCTCTGCAGTCTCAGCTGTTTTCTGGCCTTCCCCTACTTTCCTTATGACCTCTTTTTCTTTTTAGTCTCCCATTTTTCAGAGAAACGGAACACTTTATCATTCCTGGGGCCATTTTTTGAAGATCTCCACAGTCGGAAATCATTAATCACCCGTAATTTGTCATTTATTCACAACAAAATTTCCATTACTAGCTGACTAACTGATCCTCTGACTGACCAGCCAAATCATCTAAAACCAAATAAACCAGAGCTTCCCGGCAAATTTTATGGACAAACCTTTAAACCATAAAACCTCTTTAAAATTCTGCATTTACAATTTTTGATTTGTACATTCAGATTCGGTCTCTGTTTTAGCATTATTTTGTGTATTATTTATTATTTTTATTTATTTATTTATTTATTTATTTTTCCTCAGAGTCATGTCATGGTGCCAAGTGAAGGAAGACAGACAAATTTGTAAACCTGCAAGCACATTTTTAGATGTGGCTCCAAGTAACATTTAAAAATAACTGTGCACAGAATCTGCCTCATTATACTTGACATTAATTTCTAAAATAAAATGGGGATAAAAAGATTTAGTTAGGAAGAACATAAAGTAGTGGACTTTCCTTGTCACATGGAGAAGGAATGGGGAAAAAATAAAATAATATTAAAGAACACACAAATGATAAAAAGCTGTGATGCTCCATCATGCTGATGGTTCTGATTGAACACACACTTTTTTCTCCACTGAGTTCTGAAACTCAGAAACATTTTTTTTGGAAAGCAAAGCAAACATACATTAGCGTGCAGTTTGTCTAGTCTGGTGTTTTAACCAGGAGAGGGCGCAGTATTTAGAAAAGGCTCTCATCCTGGTCATAGTGCTCGTTTACAGGGGTTGAGATTGATTAACACTATATTCATGTATTACCTGCTTTGGATGTTTTTCTAGTGGTTTTAATGGTTCTAATGTTTGATCCACATTTAAGAATAAAATGGCATTTATGGCTGATGCATTTATTCAGTATCAAACCGTGGGTGTTAAAGACCTTACTTTTCATTCCTTAGCGTGTTGTTCTATGCTCTAATAAAAACCTTCTTGACTTGACTTACCACTGACAGAACATGCTAAAAGTTTCCTCCAAACAAGGAAAAAAAAACACAACACAACCCATCATGTAGAGTATTGGAGCTTATATAAATGTTAGTCTAGACTTCGCGAACAGAAATGATGTTATACAGATGACTTGTTCATTACGAATAAAACTTAATCAAGCTTTTCATTTTAATGAATTTCTGTAGTCCTGTAAAGGTGCTTCACACCAATGTCCAAGCGCTATACAAATATAATTGAATTGAAAATTCTATTTAATAAGAACAAACGCATGTTTTTATTGATTTATTTTATTATGCTTGGTTTTTATTTTGCTTCTTTTCGTACACTTTAATGGAAAAAACCCTGTATGTTGTATATAAAGACAATGCATGAGCCTGGAATCTTTATTGCAGTTCAACCGAAACAAAACCTGATCATTCTTTTATTTATGTATTTTTCCAAGCACACGTAAACACGCTGGACCCCAAAACCACCGAAACCACAGAATCCGATTCAGACAATTTTTATTGTCCTAAAGGTCTTATATTTATTCAGATTTTTCCTGTATTGCGATGTTGACGATATAGTTGACGACTCTAATACTGCATGACTTAAACAACATACCACAACATCGAATCTGCATGTCTATCAAAACCACAATGAAGTTTCTGGTCGTATTTCTAGGAATGACAAAAAATCTATTATTATTAGGCATATTTTGTGCAACATTGACGATAATAATGTCGCAACTTGATATTCTTATATCTCGACAGAGGTTTTGATGTCTGTCGCTAGTAGGTGGAGGCAGAGATGCTGCTACACAACAAGTTCTTACAACAGCTGAGGAAGTGGGACTTTAATCAGCCTGCTGTGAGTCATTACTACGGGAGGAAGGTGGTCAGAGTTTCGTTCAGATTTTTCACCGTTATACCACAGAATTAACCAATGAGGATGTGTACATCATAACCGGGAAAAAAATCACGAGTTGTGTTCTGTAAAGATTCCTTTTCTTTCACTGAAATGTATGTATTGAGTCAGCAAGGCTCTGTGGCTCGTTTTTCCAAGAATCAGAAATAGGACGCTAAGATATCTCCAAGCCGAGCGCGTCCCCCAATCGCTTCTCCTGAGCGCGCTCCTTGATCACTTCCCTTGAGCGCGCCCCCGATCACGTCCACTGAGCCCGCCCCCGATCACGTCCCCGCCGTTATCGACCTGTCCCCAGCTGCTCTCGAGTTTTCTGTTGGTGAAGAAAGCCGAGTTGAAATACATGCGGTGAAGCTAAACAAACAGGCCCGGTCACCTGCGTCTAGAATTTTAGACCAAATGAGGTCTTTAAAGTCAAGACACGAAAAACATGACACAGCAATAATCAGACTGAGCTTAGAATATATTGCTAACTCAACGATCCTCTGCAGAGATAACAAGCTGTTTATATCAAACCTTTGAACAGATTCACAGATGGACACAAAGCAAGAACTTGGGAAAAGAAGGCGCCAGATATATATATATCTGTATATATATTTCCAATAAAATGCAGACGATAGATATATTGCTTCTTCTGTCCACATCTATCCCGGAAGAGGCAGCAGGTC
>JAOTRN010000030.1:11534669-11556815 GCA_028566695.1 Bagroides melapterus
AATAAAGAGTAACTTCTGCTTGAAAGATTTCCCAACGTCTCCTGGTCTATGCTTCGACAAGGAAAAAGTTTCCAACACCATCTTACGATTAAAAACATGATATCTTTTTCTGCATTACTCAACCAGCCACTGGAGAGCCAGTCCTTCACTCTAAACATGCTGCTCTATGGTTGTGTCACCCAAAGAATCCCCAAAGGTGAACAGAACTATGGTGTGACTCCAAACGTTGCACCCAAGGGCCTTGAGATGTTCTGCTAATATATATCGTTCTTTTTCTGTGAAAGCCGTGTCGCTGTTTACCTCCACCAGGACAGCATGTGACACTGAAACATTGTGTAAACCACATCCAGCAGGAAACTCACCAGTTATATCACTGCACAATGCTGAAACTTTAACTACAGTCATCTTCCTCCCTGCTACTTCTCCCTTTCCAATAGTACAACATATCCCTCGGGTTACATGAAACCCTTCTTGATCCAGGATGATGTCTATTACTGAACTCCTCTCTGCAGTCCCACAGCCCAGGAGCACAATATTCATTTCTGAGAGATGGAGAGAAGGCATGTCAAAAAAAAACATACAGAGATAATGTATATAAATATATTTAAACAGAAGGCAGTATGAGCACTCAACCTCAGCTCCAGGTGTGTGTCCTCAGTAGTCATACAATGAAAAGCAGCAGAGTGAGAATGAGCAGGAAGTGTGAGAATCCATGCTAAACACCTGATATCTGCCTCATCTGATATGAGTGATATGGGTAGTTATAAAATCAACCTCAATCTAAAAACTCACCAGAACTGATGCTACTGCAGGCCATCGTGGAATACGTCTCTGTATCTGTCAGCTCTGCAATACAACAAACATTTGTTTTTATCTTTCAACCACTGTTCATTTCCTCAAAAAAAAAATGCTTTCACTTGGTATGCATGTTGAAATAGTTTCCAAAAGACATGTCATGTCAAGCCCCACCATTGTGAATAGAAAGCAGACTGAGGAAAAATGAGGAAAACAAAACAGAGAAGGAGATGCTGCAACAAGCTTCCATTAAATATAAATTTTATATAAAAATGTAAGGAACATGCAGAATCATTGGATTCGATTCAGAATCATTTTCGAGCAAAGAGCAAATTTTAAAAATCAATGACACGCATGCAGTTCAGACGGAGAATATTTCAGACCAAAAGAAGATCTTGTACATGAAATTAAAGGCTCTGATTCGAAGACAATTTGTTTTAAAGTTAACAGAGATTATGAGCAGTTGGTTCCTACCTGACTCTGTAACCGCTTTCTGCTGCAGGCTATGGAGGGGAACCAAAGAAATGTCTTTTGCTCAATCAGAAAAAAATAGAAAAAGAAGATGATCTCCAAGTCTGTGGGCATCAGAACCAACGGGTTTGGTCTGTATAGTTCTTCAAAATGAAAAGAAATTGCGGGGAAAAGAATACACCAGCTCGGTTTCCTCGCGCGCAAGTGCACATGCTCGAAACCAGGAGGTACGTGTGGTTACCTGTGGTTGTGATGATTAGCCCAAAATAAACTAAAACCGAATACTCTACCTACCTTTAAGATTAAAAAAAAATTGCAAATGATAATCTTGTGTGTGTCACTTTCACATATTCACAGAAACACAAAAGAAAAACAGAATTATAATAATAAAACCTCTGTAATAAACCTTTTGTACAGAAGAATACAATGTCCAGGCTCTTTTCTGTTCTTTTAACTTTTACTGCTTCCTTAGGTAACTCATATAACAACCCGTTTTGACCACGCCACACATGTACATCCATACATAACATTGTCCCCTACAATCTCCGTCATCACATTACATCATACCTGCAGACATAACTAGTCATCATTCTATCACAACCTCTGTAAAATCTTTATAAAGTACACAAACAGTTTTACTCTGTTAAATGTCCACTAAGCCTGAGTCAACTGAAGCTCCATCACTAAATAATAGTGTTTCTCTCTGAGAATTTGATAGAATTCAGCTTTCGCAGCTCGTCCTGCTGAATCGAGATATTTGTACAATTCTCTCATTTGGGCTTGTGATGTTGCTGCTGCATCGATCCTATTGTACATTTCATTAGTAATCATTTTCCTGGCTATTAGACAGTCTGCAAGCTCCATTACTGAAGAAACTCTGTGAATGAACGTTTCTCTGTGTCGGTCCACGAAGTCAGCACCTAAAATACAAGCGATCAAAAATTGAAATGACAGTAAACTTTCTTACACTTGAACAGGATTCAGTCAGTGAATATGAACAAAGATGAACAATACAGTTTCCTAGAAAAGATTAATAGTCAGATGTTTGCTTGGTTATCTGCTCTGCTCCATTCTTCGTTCCACTTGAGAAGTTAGTCAGACAGACTTACCTGGTGGATCCACGTTGCTTGCCTCTGCCTCTGTACCTGATGTCACAAGACAGACACCAAGACCTGAGACTCAGCCCTCAGGTTTTACACAACAACATACGAAACACAATTGTCCTCTAAGTAATAGTCTATAGAGGAAATTTAAACAATACCATTTTTCATCCAAACTAAAAAAAAAGATACAGAGGCCACAATCAATTAGAACAATGAATATTTGGTTACCTGTAAGTAAGACTGTACGAGGCGTCCACACCACCTGGCCATTTTCGTCCAAAAGACTTAATGTGACTTTATTAACCTCAGTATTAAAGAGCACCTCAAATGTAGGGTGGTAGTTGGGTCCATAGTCACACTCGAACATCTCATCCTAAGGAATCGGATGATGGAGAGAGATCCAGTCACCCGAGCAAGATGATGATGATGATGTTGTGGTATAATTAGTAGTTCTGTGGAACTGTACCTTTGGTTGGAGTTCGTAGTCACAGTTGTTAGACTTACAGCATGGCCTGTAGATCTTACCGGGGCTCAGTTTACACGTTGAGGTTGTCTCAATGTATTTGCTGCACTCATGTTGTTTCTGTACCTTCAAGATGAAACAGAATTCGTGTAAAACTCACATTCCTCAAGGTTTACTGCCTCATTACCAACTAAAACCGACACAGACACGATGGATGTGTTAAACATTATTAAAGCAGACTACCTCTTTAACCGGAACATTCCCCGGTAACAGATGGATGTACAGTTTATTCATCCTGTGATTTCCATTCAGTTTTTTACAGAACAGTAGAACTTGGGCTCTGATGGGATATGCTTGGAATAGCAGCCATTTCATAAGGCCGAACAGGGAAAGCCCATGGATTCGTATGATCACGTGTGTGTCTGTTATTTTTAGAGGCTGAAGGATCTCCACATTTCCGCCAGTCACATGTGCTACAGTCAATTTAAACGCATCTGTACCTACAACATTTACAGACAGCAACACTATAATATTACAGACAATATTATGTCCTACGTATCTACGTTCACGTGCAGCGATCACGTTTATTATAAACATTAAAAAGTGAAAGTGAAAACCTACGAGTCTCACAGTGTGGAAGGTGCAGGTGACCGATTGAACCTTCAAGACACTCAATACTGTACACAGGTCCTGCAGGCTCATTTTGAGGTAATCCATTCAACAGCCAGCTCTCCCAGAACCTGATTCTGTACATCACTACACCTTTTCCTTCCATCTCAAACACAAGGTTGGTCAGTTTGCACTTAAACTGACCAGCATGGGGGCAGATAAACCTAAAGAAAACAAATAAACCAACCTAAGCAAGAAGCATGTTTTGTTAATTGTCTTTAATTCCTCATGCTACTCATTTGTCAAACTCCTAGAAACAGGTGTGTTACCTGTATTCGCAGCTATTCGTGTCCTTAGCACAGCTTTCAAGAATTTCTGGAATGTACACTATCATGTCTCCTGTGGGCTGATAAACAAAATCAGAGGAAACCAGATATTTACAGTTTCATTGCTTGACCGTTCAAACCTTTGAACACACCAGATACAGTAGAATAGATATTTTGAAATGCCTTGAAGATTTAATGATGAAGACTTAGAGTTTAAATTTGATCTTAATCATGTCATCTAGCATATACACACATTCACATTAACACACTAATTCACAAGTAAGGACAATGAAGCAGAGCCAGTCATCTACTGACCTGTTTTTGGAAAATGCGAGGGGTCTGGAGGAAACCTTTATAGATGTTGGATGCCTTATGCCTTAAAGCATTAAATCGATGTATGAAACCCTGACTCTCAAGCTCATGTCTGAAGCTGGCCTCACCAAGATGCTCTAAAACACATTCATATACAGTAAAGAGAGAATTCTTTCCATATCACTCTTTTATATGTCTAATTGTGGTTTTTATTCCAGTCTAATAGAACTGATTAAACCCTGTTCTCATGACTGAGCTTTGGTTTGATTCAAAGTAAATCACTGGAGATTCTTGTTACTATGTTGATTATAATTCTATGCCAATCAACCTCTTTGGAAATACAGGTTTGATCGAGGGTTATTTTCTACATTTGCTGTGTAAAAGTGTAAACCAAGATGAAGACCAGAGAGCTGTGCATGGGAAAAAACAAGCCATATTTAAGCTGAGAAAAGAAGGAAAATGGGTCTGTGTCATTGCAAGAGCATTAGGCATAGTTGAGTGCATTGGGGTGGATTGACAACAAAAAGCAGCCACTATGGGTGTACTAAAAGTTCAGGAAGTTTATTAAATAAACATAGAATACTTATTGATTCAGACTATGTAAGTATGTGATTTTCATACAATTCTATACAGGAGTCTCATTCAATCCTATAGTGAATCATATGGTACTAATTATTTTCTTGCCTCCAAGACAGTCTCCAGTGTGATATATCGCAGAAGCTAATTTAGCCAGAATGTCTCTGTGTTCATCCACATCCGGAATAGCACCTAAAATCCAGATAATAAACAAATGATAGTAAACTTCATCCACAATATACACAGTATTCACACTTCTTCAGTTCAGGTTACACTGATAATGTAAGTATAAAACAGCTCTCAGTAAGCAAAAAGGGGTAAAAGCACTGGAAATGATAATGATAATATGATAATATGATAATGACACCAGTGGTAATGATACCTCTAATGCTGTTTTATGCAATTCTTCAAACAAACCTGCTGGTGCTGCTGTTGCTATCGGATCAACAAAAATCCACCTTGAACAGCACATCATTTTCAGGCCAGAAACATCTTAATATTGTGTTTTTATTTCTAAACTTTATATAACAGCTTTGTTAGGCCATTTATACCAGCCTCATTTGAATGTGAACACGAACATTTAGTTACCTGTATGCAAGAATTTACAAGGCTTCAACACCTCCTGGCCGCTTTCGTCCAAAAGACTTAACGTGAATTTATCAACCTCAGGATTAAACAGCACTTCGAACGTAGGAGGAAACCCGGTGTCGTAATCACAGTTAAACGTTTCATCCTAAGAGAACAGATGATGACAGATCAGTCCAAGTCAACCATGTTCCTTAAAATATGACCATATGAGATATGGTCCTACTACCTCAGGTTGGGACAAGAAGTCATGGTCAGTAGTTTTACAGCATGGCCTGTAGTTGTTACCAGGAGTCAGCTGACATTCAGAGGTTGTTCCGATGTACGTGATGGAGTCATGTTGTTTCTGCACCTTCATGGCAAACAAATTTTTAAGAAGGAAATATCCTAAAACTATGAATTCTGGTTAATAGAATACAACCTCGTCTCAACACTGTATAGAAAGAGTATTATAATAATACTAATTAAAGTTTACCTCTTTAACCGGAACATTCCCTGGTATCAGATGGAGGTACAGTTTACTCATCCTGTGTTCTTCAGTTTCTCTACAGAACAGTAAGGCTTTGGCTCTGATTGGATACGATTGGAATAGCAGCTCTTTTACGAGACCAACACAGGACAGATGTTGTCTCTGAGCATCTACGATCACGTGTGTGTTTGATACTTTCAGCGGGTGAAGGTTTTCCACATTTCCACCGGTCACACGTGCCACAGTCAGTTTAACCACATCTGTACCTGTAACATCTGAACAACCAGAACCAGGTATTTAAAATTATATTCAGAGACAGAAACATTTATGTCACAAACTTGATATATACTTTACTTTTTTATTATATATATGATTTTTATTAGAATGACAGGCTTCTTTCTACAAGTATGTGGTTCAGTTACAGTAATGGAAATGTTACTCAAGTGTAACTCTACCTCAAATGTCAACTTACCCCAACGGATCTCACAGTGTGGAAGGTGCAGGTAACTGATTAATCCTTCAAGACACTCAAGACTGTACAGAGGTCCTGCAGGCTCCGTGTGGTGTAATCCATCTAAGACACGGCCGTCCCAGGACACTACTCTGTACATCACTACACCTTTTCTTTCCATCTCAAACACAAGGCTGGTCAGTTTGCACTTAAACTGACCAGCATGAGGGCAGAGAAACCTGAAAGAACAGAAAACCCAGGTGAGAAACATATCAGCGCTTTGCTCTATAGTTCCCAAAACCCATATTTTCAGCTATTACTATTACTATTACAACTACTAAAAATAATAATACAGCAAATTTGTTACCTGTATTCATCTCTATTCTTATCTTCAGGACAGTTTTCAACCAATTCAGGAGTAAATAATTCTATGTCTTCTAAGGTCTGTTAAAACATACAGTAATAAGAACCACTTTTTAGCTGTTTAGCTTAAAAAACCTTCTTAGCGTTATTAACCATTTCTTGTAGTATAAATGAATAAATATTGCTGCAAGACTGTATTACAGTTAATTAAGACACTGTGGGGTTTCTGAATAAAAATGAAGCATGGGGATTTTTGAGAGTTCTTTAAAAGCTTACTTTGACAACTACTGAAGTTAAAGAGACTTGGCTAACTCTTATCTCATTCTGGGTCGAGTCGGAGTGCAGTGTAGATGTAGATTGTGGGTCTTTTACAGTCCCACTGTTCAGAATCACTGACAATATTCACAAAAGCAGAAATCAGCAATTACATCAAAAAGAAGTCAGCGTTTTTTGTGAATTCTATTAAATTTTTTATTTATTTTATACATGATAAATTCCAATGATGGCTTTTATTTAATCTGTAAATGAATGTAAATAAAAATAGTGATGTTTTTTAGAGCTATATATATGGTCTTTAAAAAACAAACAAACAGCAAGGTAACAAAAAATGACTAAATTGCAGCACCATGCTCACACATGTTGTTCCTTTGGGGTCATTTTAGCAGTCTACTTACCTGCATGTTTTTTGGAGGTGGGAGAAAACTGGAGGAGGTGCCAGAAAACATTACGAAAATGTAGTTGATGTGTGATACTCCACACAGGCAGGAACACCAGCTGAGAACTGAATGAGACAACGTGGAGAATTTTGAGAATATATATGAACCCTTTCATGACATATGAATAATAATTCCTGCCTCTGGTCCTTCTCTCTTCATCCTCTTTACTCCTGCGTAATGTCTTCATGTCCGTTATCAAATGGCAGCCTCTGTTTCCTGCCATGGTCTTCTCAATCTTCTCCAGCAGCTCTGTGACCTGAGAGTCATCATCCATCTTATTATTAAAAACATGATGTCTGTTTCCACATTTCTCTACCAGCCACTGTAGAGCCTGTCCTTCACTCTCAATGTGTCTCTCTATGGTTGTGTCTCTCAGAGAGTCTTCAAAGGTGAACAGAACTATGGTGTGACTCCAGACTTTGTCACTGAGTAGACTGAGATATCCTGCTAATATATCTCTGTCTTTTTCTGTGAAATTCCTGTCCCCATTTACTACCACCAGGACAGCATGTGGACCTTCTGGACATCGAGACACACTGAGGACGATCTCGTCTTTCAGTAGCTCAGCACTCTCCTCTACAGGTTTATCATAGCACCATCCTGGAGCTTTGACTACAGTGATCTTCCTCCCTGCTACTTCTCCATGTCTTTTCACACAGCGCACACTTTCCCGTAAATCAAAGACTTCTTGGCCCAGGATGGTGTTTCCTGCAGAACTTTTCGCAGAATTCCTACAGCCCAGCAGCACAATGCTTACTTCTGAGAGTTGGTGTAGGTCACCTGCAGGACAAATACACTTCAGAAAAAGGTGCATCAGTAAGCACTCAAGTTACATTGCACAAACATGTCTATAATTTAAGTTCTATGTTTAATGTTTAATGCTGGGAGAAAAAACCTTGTGAGGGACCAGACTCAAAGGGATCCCTTCCTCTTCAGGGTGATACCAGATACAAGGAAAAGGAATACAAGGAAAAGGAAAACAGCACCAAATGTGTTGAAAAGATACAGAATAATCAGGCTGTAGAAAAGAAATCTGGGAAGGTTTTTATTAAGTGCAACAGGTGACAATAACCTTCTTAAGCTTACTGATATGATCAAATACAAACCAAAAAAACCCCAAAATACTCACCAGATATATAACTGAGGTCACTGGAGGCCATTTCTGACTATTCTCCAGCTCTCAATCGCATCTGCAAAAAAATATTACAATACTGCACACCACTTCTTTATCAACCATAAAGTTCCAATAATATTCTCCCATGTTCACAGTTTGTTATTTGTGTATATGTACACAAAAAATATAATTTAAATCCTGGACTTTTGACACCAAATCCAGGGTAGATGGCAGGGAACGAAGTCCTGGTTGCCCTGAGACAGCCAGTTTCCTGTTTACAAATAACTGGTATGTAAAACACAAGGGACAGATCTAGCTTGTAATCAAATCAGACAGCTTTCAAAAGCACAAAAACTAGTCTTCTTATAAAGAAGGGCGGGGGGAAGTAAGTAATGAAACGCCTCCTCGTGTCACGAGTTAAACACGCCAATCACACCACAAGTTAAAGACGCCAATCAACCTAACGCATGTTTGGACTGGGGAAGAACACTGTGCAAACTCCATGCACACAAGATGGAGGAAAGATTCCAAACCCCCAACTTTGAAGGTGTGAATCCTGTGCTATAATATGCACATTGTAGCTTTAGCATTGTGTAGTAGTTCTATCCCTTTAAGAGTGGGGCTGATGTAGTGAGGGTGGGTAGGACTACAGCTAATGCCATGATTGGTAATTACTGTCATATTAACATTCCAGATCCACCCAGTGGCAGGTTGGAATCTTATTTTTCTTGCATTAAATAAACGAGAACATATGTGTACGTCTTCTTCCCTTCACTTGAAAGGCTTTTGTTTGCGGAGCCAATCAAAAAGAAAGTCCCTGATTTGCTCTGGGTGATGAAGTCACTAAAGCTCATCCCTGTAGAACCGCTGAACATTGGCCGTAGCCAACAACAGAATACAGAGCAAAATATTTTACACATGATGCAGAACTGGACTTGCTTGTAGAACCAGTTGTTTGCAAAGAAGCAAAAAAAAAAAAAGATCACAGACACAGATTGTATAGTATAATGTTCCTCTTTTGGTCTGTTCTCTTGCTGCTTTACCTCAGCCAATCAGTATGGTTATGCTACCTCACAATATGATCTTGCTAGTGAAATACACTGTATGGCCAAATGTATGTCCACCCCCATGTGACCAACACACCCATATGAGCTTGTTGACCATCCAAGTCAAGACTTATTCTTTAATTATGTAATGCGGTTAGAATAAGTTCCATTCTTCTCTTCTGGGAAGCTTTACTAGATGTTGGATTGTGGCTGAGGCGATTTGTGTTCATTCATTCATTCATTCATTAATTCACAAGAGCGTTAGAACAGACAGACAGTGATGTCAGGATGACAAGGAGACTCCAGTTCCAGTTCATTCCAAAGGTGTACAGTGAGGTCTAAGTCAGGGCTCTCTAGTTTGCAGGACATTTGTATTCTTCCATTTGTCCAAGAAAAAGAGTGAAAACTTATATACTCTGAGTCAATATTCTTTGTTTTTTTTTGTATTCTTTAATTCCTACTTCCTGAACATTTAGTACACCCATAGTGGCTGCTTCTTTTGTTTATCTACCCGATGCAGTCAAACTCCAGTTCTCCCAATGTGCTACTGTCCACTGGCTTTATTATATAGGTTTTCTTAGATTCTTCCATTTACCTGACTTCTTTTTCTCCTGTTTTTGACTTCGCCTTTAACAGGTATTGTTGAATATTTTACAACTGCAATGCATCCACCACATGGCACAAAATACAGAAGAATGTTTGAACTAAAGTTCAGATGATAAAATTCAGGTAAAACTATAAAATGTAAAGTAAAAACGATTGTGTAAATTGTGTACAATTTGATCAGAATACAAGCTAAAGCCTACCTGACTCTCTTGCTGATGTTCCAGAAATAAAGACAAAGGGTTCAAAGTATGCTTTCTATTTACTTCGTTTGAAGAACATATGCTACAGGAAGTGCAACTCTGACGTTGTACTAAATGTTGCCAAATTATTAAAATTTTCACACCATTTAAAAAAGATGTTCAACAATTACTTTTTAAAATTTATGTAGCTTTTTAGCCATCAAAAAAGAAAATTCTAAGCAAAACAAACAACATGTATTTCCCCAACATAATAACTATAACTATAACTATAAATCTAAACACACCATTCTTAGAAACATTATTGTTGACAAACTGCTCTAACAGAAGAGATGTAAATCCTTTCAGGACATGCTGTTTCAGGAAAATCATTGGCGTTGGTGCTGGTGACGTTAATTCAGCATCAGGCCCATGGTTGATTATAATAGGACATCCCAGTGTGTTGGCAGAAAAAAAACCTAGAAAAAACCCTGAGTGTGAAAATAATTCATTCTTACCTCTTTTGTCTGTTACGCAACCGATCAAGAACACACTATGAAAAAAAACAAGGCCAGGACACACCTGCCTTTGTACTGCCTTTTGTCTTTGAATGGATGGATGGATAGAAGCTTCCTATCCCTGTTCCTGAACAGCACATTTTTGTCTTTTCCTTACTCTAACACCCCTGATTCAATTAAGTGTGTTACAGCAAAGGGAAATAAAATAAAAGAAAATGTGCAGGGGAGATGGATTTCCAGGATCAGAGCTGGCAACCTGTGACAGCTCTGAGAAGTGTGGAGGATGCCCCCTGGTGGCAGCTGAATAAAAGGTCAATTTAACATGGTCCATTTAAAAATTATACTCTAAACGATTTAATTATCTCACTCATTGGGTTGCTAGAGCATTGCCAGAGGGTTGCTATGGTGTTGCAGGTGTTTGCTGTTGTGTTATGTGAGTGTTTCAGCTTTAGTTATTTTTTAATCTCATAGCACACACCACCTAACATATGAGATGAAGACGTCCCAAGCTTCGGGGTTGTTTCTCAGAGTTCTGAGTACGCTCCTCAAGTTTCGTCATCATTGTGATAAATTGAAATACGCATCAATGTAGCAGAAGGCAGACATAATTTTTCTTTGATAATTATTGAGAGACATATTAATAACTTGTTACCCCATGGTTATGACAAAAACCCTTGGCAGTTAGGTTTGGTATATTATGC
This sequence comes from Bagroides melapterus, assembly GCA_028566695.1. Classification (NCBI taxonomy): domain Eukaryota; kingdom Metazoa; phylum Chordata; class Actinopteri; order Siluriformes; family Bagridae; genus Bagroides; species Bagroides melapterus. Next base: position 11,546,070 of record JAOTRN010000030.1, read on the forward strand.
AGATTCCAGTCGGTGGGGCTAAATGATCCAAAAGGAACATTTTATTAATGGCATAATCAAACAAATGAGGAAAAAAAAACATGAGGCAATTCTGACCAATCCTGCTGCTCGCAGAGTTTCTCTGAAGAACTTGCTAGGTTCTTTTTCTCAAAATGTAAACAAATCAGTCAATTAAAACCACCGTGACTCTGATCACAATAAAATCAGCTCTCATATTAATGGATGGGTTTGACTATAACTTACAGTGGTGTTTCTGTCGGGTCTTGTGAAATCCCGGTCCTTCCTGCTTCCTTAAATCAAACATTAAATCTAGCTAGCCATTTTTAAGACCTACCAAATCAGAACAACATTACACATTTTTTCCATTTCAGAAAGGTTTTAAATGAAAAGTCATTTACAATCTATACACAATGACTCACTGGAACCTTATACACCTTCTTGACCAGTGGAATCAAGTTAGAGGACTGGATAATCAGAGAACTAGATGCTGCACAGATCTGGAGACAGAGCGGACAGAAATGATAACATTAGCAGTTTATGTCTACATTAGTTGCAGTTTAGTCTTAATGTCATAGACATACAAGGAAAAATCCAGTACAGAGATGAACAGATGCTTCATTAGGATCATAAACTTCCCCACACACAGGCTACACAAAATGCAGTTCAGTGTTACTCTTCACAAAATCAGGCCAAAACAAAACATAAAAACAAAACAAAGTGCTTTCGATTAGTAAGTGACAAACAGAGAATGTCCAAAGAAGGCCTGTATATGTGTGTGTTGTTTATGTTTTTTTAACATCCCGTTTTAGGGTGGGAGGGTTTCTGGGACCCTTGACTAAAAGGTTAAAGGTTTAGAGAATAAATGTTACAGTTCAAAGTCATTCCAAGTCTCAGTGCATTCAAAGCCTCTGGAGTTCCAGATTCATCCAATCAAATCTCATAAAAAGCGCACAGATCCACAGGAACCGATAAAAGCAAAAACCGTCAGAGCTTCATATCACAGAGAGAAGAAAATGAGTTCAAAACTTTCATACTTGACATCTTCCTCAGTGTTTTTTTTTCTTCTTTTTTTGTTTTTCAAATCCATGCTGTCTTTTAACAAGGGATCAGGTAGATTAAATCGACACTGAAAAAAACAGTTTGTCTTTGCAAATAAGCATGCAGCAACAGTAATTCTATTTCTCCCCATCTCTCTCTTTTTTCTTTCTTTTTATCAGTACTCTCAAAGTGTCTGTTTAACTTCATCAAAGAGCGTTTGAATAAGTGCTTGGATAGATATCCATTTGTAGTGCACCACCCTAGTGTATTTCCTTCATGTGTGGCTGGAAACAAAAAGAAACAAAAATAGGGAGCTACAGTCTGAAAGCAGAAAAGTGGGAATGGATGGAGTTAAGCGAGAGAATGAGAGAATTCTTTAAAAAAAAAGGGAAAAAGAAAAAAAACGATAGACAAGACAAGACAAGAACAGGAAAAACACACACTCAGAAATCTGCTAAACTGCAGGATGTGGACTTGATTAAGAAGTTCTTGTCCCCCTTAACAGTGATGGTCCACAGCAAGACAGGAGAAGTATGTGAGAGTGCTACAGATTGAAGTGTGTGCAAAAAAAAACAGAAATTGTTCATAAACTCTCAGACAGCGTTGAATCCAGTCGCTACATGCAAATTTAAATATGCACACAAGATCTTGTGTGTAATGGTGTTTACATAGGAAATGTCTATGTAAAGACTGCAGCATATAACTGTATGTGTGAGTAGATATGAGCAGTCATTAGCCCTCTGTGGGATTCCCTATCTCACAGTGTGTGTGTCTCCGTGGCAACGGTGAGGGGGCTCTGAGGGGGCGAGCTGGGGGGTGAATGCAGCCCTGGGCTGAAGTGTGAAGGTGGAGGGGTGCACGAGGGGGCAGCACTGGGCGAAGGGGGAAGTGTGGAGGGTACCGAAGTGCCGTAGAGGCCTGTGGGAGATTCGGCAGGAGCTTGGTTGTAGAAGAAATAGGCGCACTGATGGATGAAGGTCTCGATGATGGTCTGGTAGGTGCGCGTGGCGGTGAGGGCGTCCATGGTTGTGAAGTCGGGGCGCATGAGTGTGGGCCAGAAGCAGATGGACAGGTTCTCGCTGGTCATCAGATTGACTCTGTTCCATTGGCTAACCCTGCAGAAAAGGAAGATAATGGAATCACACAGAGGGCATCTATACAACTTTTTATTAATCTTTATAGAAGCCTGGAGTGAAAACTCTACATAAGTATAACAGATAAAAGCAACTGACTTGTTCAGGTGGCTCATGACATGTTTGAAAACTTCATAATTCTCACGAGGAAATCTCTTCAGCACATCCTTCATGGTCTGCAGTCTCTGCTCCCTGTCGTTAATCTCTGAACAAACATAAAGACAGAAATATACAGACAAACATTAAAATAGTGGAACAGTGACACTTCCATCATTCCAAGAACATTAAAGAAATCTTACTGAAAGCTTCCACCAGCTCTACTTGCAGACTGTATGGGACCAATGGATCAGGCAGCTCAGAGAAAAAGCTCTTTAAAGCTCCAGCTACTGTGTTAACCGGAAAGTCCTTCTCAACCAGGTCCAGGTCATGGTCTATGGGGGAAAGAAAAAGTAAAATTCATTTTTATTCATTTTTATAAATGGGAAGAAATAATCTGTTCTTTGATCGACTAATCCAAATTTGAAATAATTATTGATTGGAGTCATTCGTGCATCTGTCTGTAAATATATAAATATATGTAAAATAAAATAATATCTCTTGAAAGAGATACCGTGGGGATAAGCTTACCCTGCTCAAACTGCCGCTGCATGCTCTCCATCTCTGACTTGTTTCCGCTCACTCTATAAATACCCTCCGTAGTCAACCCTGACACAAAGAGAGATGCATGTGTCTCAGAATAAAAGGTTTTTGTCATAAAATGGATAAAAAGGATAAAAAAAATCACTTCATTAGATCAATAGGTTTACTCTGATTGGGTATTAAGCTGTGAACTTTTGACAGTTGACAGTCAGTATGTGTTCAGTGGAAGACAAAAAAGGAAGCAAGTATTGCAGCATGTAGAAATGTACAGTCACCATGAGCAACGTTCCTGACTGATAGTGGATATTTTTAGAGAAATCAAACCACTAGTTTGCCAGAGGGACATGTGACCAAACCAGATGCCTCCAGATTATTGATTCGAATTGTTTCAATTTTCTAAAGGTGAACTATGTGTTATGTAGGCACAGACTAATGACTCAATTCGTCTTGGCTCAAAAGACAATACAAAAGTTGACACCTGCCCATAACACCCACATACACTTTTTAAACATCACCTCCTGTGAGGTTCTTGTGCCCATTCAGCCACAGGAGCATTAGTAAGATCACATACTGAAGGTTTGTGAGGTGAACAGGTAAACAGTTGGCATTCCAGTTCATCCCAAATGTAGAGGTCAACATTTTTTGCAGGACACTTCAATTCTTCCACCCCAAACTGAAACACACCATGTCTTCATGGAAAGGGCTATGTGCACGGGGTACTGTCATATTGGTACATGATACGTGGTATGGGATGTGGTTGCCTAGTGCTTAAGGTGTTGAGCTACTAAACAGAAGATTGTAAGCTCAATTCCCAGGTCTGCCAAGGCACCACTCTCAGGGCCCCTGAGCAAAGCCCTTAACTCTCAATTGCTACGTTGTGTATTTAAAAAAGTCGCTCTGTAAAAAAAAGGGCTTCTGCCAAATGCTGTAAATGTAAATAGTACAGGGTTGGGCCGCTACCATTGAAGGTATATTATAATGTGTGTAGTGGTCAAGCATCAACAAGGCTTACACAAGCTGTTTCCTTGTGCAAAACTGCATCTGAAAAATCTGGAACTTGAGAATTTGTGTATATCATATAAGAAATATATCTTTCAGGAAACTGTATCTTACCTGTGGCCTCAATGAATCGGATGCATTTTTCAATGAACAGTGGGATAGGTCTATCCAGTGACACAACATTAACTAATGGCACCCCAAAATAAGTACTCTCCAGCGGTTTGGAGACAGAGTGCCGAGGCTTTAGTCTGGTTTTCTGCAAAAAGTAAAGAGAGAAATTTGGGTTGAGTAACTTACAAGTCCAGACTCTAGGTGCAAAACTTGAGTTTGTTAAGATAGATATAGCACATAAAAGTGGAAAGTAATTACTTTGCCTGGTCGACGCAGGCTCCTCAAAATGTTCCTTTTCTTATCATCCCCTTCCTCAATAACAGATTCTCCTTTCAAAGTGGTCACATCATCCTCCTTTGTTTTCGGAAGACCACCAAACTCATCATCACTGCCAATGGAGAAACTGGTGCGGAAGCTGCTGAACTTGCCTAGACGCTTGGATCGATCTCGGTACAACCGTGGTTTTACTCCTGCTGAAGAGAACTTCCTGCGCCTCTCCAAAGAGCTACCGTCCCCTTCACTATCCGACCCATTCACACCTCCGTTAGAATGCATTCTGTTGGAGTTCCGTATTGTGATGATCTTACCCTGTGTGCTGTCGTGTGGCACTGAATATATGTTCTCCTCATGGCTGGGTCGTGGCTTAGAAACAGCATCCATTGGCTCAGCATAATCAGATGGATCATACACTCCATCCCCACAGGGAGGCCAAGTGACATTGGAGGTAAGAGACCGCCGATGGCTAGAGTCCATATAGGGATTAAAGTTGTGCTTTCTGAAGTCAAAAGTGACACTGGGTTTTGGCCTCATATGTAAAGGGACTTTGTTGTTCAACTTGTTCTCAAAAGTACTGAGTTCAGAGATTACAGAGAATGTGTCACCTGAGTCCAGGTCAGGGAGCTTGAATCCGCTATGGGAAGCGAGGGTGCCATCAAAGTAAGGCGGTGAAGCTTCCATGTCCTCGTCATAATCTAACAGCATAGTAACAGGGCTAGGGGAACCACAATGGGGTGAATACACATTTTCGTTTGTGCTACTGGCCTCTGTAGCATTATCATACACATGAGTTGCCTCAACAAGAGTCTTCTTCTCTGCTATCTCCATAAAGAAAGACTGCAGAAGGTCTATTCTGTGCAATCCTCCCACAACACCACCTGGTCCACAGACCAAACTAGCAAAATGGCCATCAATTTCATGGGCCAGTTCTTCACCCTGGACCAACAGCTCTCGTGCAGACTCAGAGTCTGTCAGCTCAGTCTCTGTTTCTCCCACAGCTAGCAGCTGGACTGGAACAATGTCTGGAACCTCACAGAGTAAGGCACACAAGGTTTCCAATGAGGCTTTGCGGCGAGCAGAGTAAACACCTATGTACCCATGTACGAGCCGACTCTTGCGCATGGTAAAAGAAGCATGATATGATAGTAAGGACAGCTCTATTGTTAGCCTGTTGTCACCAACTGTCTGCTCAAGCAACACTGAATTACCACTGGAATTGCTTGGCCTGCAATGCTGAGGCAATAAGAAGGGTGAGAGAAGTTGGTCTACGTCATAGGAATCTCCACACATTAGACACATGACAATTCGTAAGTCTGCCTCTGGATTCTGGTCCTGTTGCATGTCTCTGATACTTGGAGGCAAAGGGGGTGATGATGGGGAACCACTACGAAACACAGCATTCCTTCTTTTATCTAACAAACTCTTTAAAACTTGGTTTATCTGTTTCTCATTCACATTCCGCCCATAGCCTGAACCAGGGAATGCCGGCTCCAAAAATTCACACTGAAGTTTCATGGCTACCTGCTGACCCTGTGAGATTAAGATTTGGGCTGTCTCCCCACCTAGGTCACTCAAAGCTCCTACACCTCTCTTAGTGACTAACAAGAGAGACAAAGGAAGCTGAGCTATGTGGTTATCCCTTCTGCCAAGTGTGGACTCACGCAACTTCTCAATACTTTCTAGAACATAGGACAAGGTTTCCTTGGAATTGTATAAACACAGGCACCCATGAGGTGTAAATGTAGCTGTATGGAAGGAGTTAACAGGAAGCCTAACATTACCCTCAATAGGCCTTAGTATTAGCTCATATATTTTGCCTTCAAGTACATAGTAGTCATCGTTGGCACACATAGCCCGAATCTCATTGGCTAACTCTCTTGCTAAGCCATCTTTGCCCAGAATCACTAAGTTAATCCTTTCTGCTTTGATTTCATGCATTTGAGACTTTCCAAAGGAAGGGTAGCGCATAGGGAAGCACAAAGCTAATATTTGCTCAATCTTGTTGTCAATGCAGTACGGACAGCTCGGGCAAGTATCCTTGGTTGGGTGATAAACAAAATGGATGTGCTTTAATACTAAGGCATCTCTTTCTGCCTGCAGCTTCTGTAATGCCTTGAAGCGCTGCTCTTCTCCCAGTGCTTCCTGAATTGCCCCCATCTTTTCTTTACTTGGTTTAGCATCCACTTCAAGTTCATAAAAAAGCTCAGAATACTCCAGAAGAAGTTCCTGGAAATCCTCCTTTGCCCTGTCTATGATCACCTTTTGGTGCCTATTATAGATATCCAAGTATTCTGGCTCCTCCAACCACTGATAGAAGTCTTCATTCATTATGAAGCTCCGTGCTTCTTCCCATGGCTTGCCAGGGGTGACAAAGGGTGAGGATGCCAACTTCATCTTAAACTCATGTCGCATCTCGGCACGCTTGCACTCATTTCGCAAATGTTCAAGATGTGCATCAAATATGATTTCTGCGGCAGTTGTATCCAACACATCAAAGGGTATGCGTTCATCTTCCATATTGTCGAGATGTGGCGTGTCCTCCCATGGTGCATCCTCCAGCACCACAAACCAATGATCAAAGTCCTTTTTAGACTCCAATACCTTCTGCACCCCAGACCAGCTTAAATGCTCAATTTCAGCCAGTTCAGACACTAAGGAACTCAAGGCCAGAGGGAGAGCACTTAAATATGATTTACGGCGTCTTTCAATGTGCTCCTGCTTAAGTCGATGAACATGCTGCTGAAAAAGTTTTTTTGCTTTAGCTGTACCTTCTAAAAATACATATTCCTTGTATTCCGGTGATGGCTGCATACGTCGGCTGATAGCAGGCCAAGTCTCATTGTGATTCTTCACTATGTGGTTTACTAACCATTCATATCGGTCCTTTGCAGTGGCAATTATTTGACTCTGATGTTTTAAAGCCTCAAAATAAGGTATTATCTTATGCTTGCCCCTTCCCTTATCAATGAGTTGAATCAGAGTAAGGAAGGCTAAGTCCACATTGACATTAGATCTAGCTGATGTTTCAACAACCTGCAAATTCTTTTTGTTGAGGGCAAATGTATGAGAGTCCTTGATGTATCGTTCAACTCCTTCATCACATTTAGTGAGAACCAGCACAACAGGCTTTTTAGTTTTACCTAGATGATTATACAGGTTGGTTACGAACTTCATTTGATCATCAAAGCTGCGGTTCATCCCTCGACTTACATCAACACACAGTAGAAATCCATCAACCTGCAGCTTTCCCTCTGGCATTTGCTTTTGCTCAAAGTCCTGTTCCAGGCCCAACTGGTCTGTACAAAAGTACATGAGTTTTTCTGCAGAGGCTAGTTTTGTGGAGGCAGCTCTTTTTATGTAAGGCTGTAAAGCTGTGCTACGATGTGGTTGAAAGGTCTGGTCATCAATAAACTCGGTCTGCTCCACCACATGCATCCTACACTCAGTGCCATCCTCCAAGACCCGCTCCACCTCTCCCCAGAAAAGGAAATGGTCATTGTTGACAACTCGGCCACCAAAATCACTGGTACTCAACACAGATGTGTGATCGAGGTGAAAGTCATCTGCACTGGGTCGGACAAAACGATTGCAAAGGCAAGACTTGCCAATTCCGCATGGGCCCTTCTCTTTCTCAGTGCCTGACAGACCAACTACAACTAGGTTGTAGGTAGGCACCCGTGAATCTTGCTTTTTAGCCATCATTATTTGCAGGCACTCATCTTACCATGCCGTAAGGGTTATCAAAGGCTTTACTCTTAAGACTTCTTTATGAATAGATTCATTCAATCATAGCTGCTGCAGTGCGTTTTCTCCGGCTTTAGATCAGACTACTTTTCATTGTGTGTTTCTTGCCCATATTATAGAAAATAGGGTACAGAAATAAAGGTGATAATCAGAAGGCTGTGGCTTGACAGAAAATATGAAATATTTCAGAGAAGCTGTTCTTTACTGATGTCCATCCTGAAACAGAGAAAACAAAAGAGTAGTAATTACCTTCAGTTCCAAAAAATATAATTAAAAGAGAAATTGATTATAAACTCTAGCTATACATCATAGCCATACATGGCATCTCAGACAGAAAAGCTAAAGAAATGTAGGCTTACTAGGAACCTCCTTACCTTCAACAAACATATTGTTCCTTTTCATATATTTATGCACAGTAATGCCACAGACAGGATTAAACAATGTCCAATGGTGTATGCAAATACTAAGCAATGCCACGGCAACAGTAAAAGTACATAACACAGCGTCAGCAAAAATAATATTTGTGAAACTGCATTACAGGAAAATGTGGGACTTTTTCAGGCTAATCAGCTCATTTTAAAGGGCTGGGTCTGAAAAAAGTGTACAAAACCAAGAATATCCGTTATAAAAGAATGACTACTGCTCAAAAAGTCAGCAAGATGCTTTTATAAAAAGTATGCCAGGCAAAGGGTTCCTACTGGAAAAAAAAGCTACAGGTCTAGATATAATGGATACTGGTTCCATGGAATCCGATTATTAATAATCAAATCCAGGATACATTCAATGCCTCATTAAATGAAATGTTATATCTTAGAGAATCTTTTGCAAGTTTAATCCATGAACTTGAACTTTGTAAATGCTTTTCCTTTTTTTGCAGGGTGTTTGAATTATTGCAGTTGAGATTATTACATCAAGTCAATTAGATAAAATAAATCCCTAGTAAACTCTAGTCTTATCACACTAGTTACCATGAAAAATCACGAGACTCCTATAGGATCCCTCTGAATCCAAATACGAAACCGCTACTTGGTGCCCTAAAGAAAGAATCCACTATATATATCGGCATATCAATGTTTATGATGGAGATATTCACTTGTGAGAAAGATTAAATTTTAAGTTCTCTTGCTGTTTTTCACATTTTTTCTCCACTGTAACTGCACTAGCAACTTCCCGCTGTGACATCAGCAGGGCACGACCACTAGCTTCTCTTGGAGTTAACAAAAATACATCATAAAGTCAGTATGAATGCATTTAATGCTTTTCAAAGAGAAGTAGGGAGTCATTTGTAATCTATTTAAAAGGCTACTCGTGGGAAACATGATTGAGATGATGATGAAGATTGATTAAAAATTGTACAGTTTTGAGATCTCAAAGGCATCAAGAATAATTTTATCCATTCCTTTATGCTGCATGTGTTAACGAGGAATTAGGCACTGAATGTGTCTGCCCTGAAAGTTTCATTTCCCATTGGAGTAGTGAATGTTTCAGTTCTCCTTTCAGATACTTAATACATATTTTTTCAGACATGTAATTTTGTTTGTTTGTTTCAACTTGGAATTACTAAGTGTTATGTTCTATATACGTGTGTGTGTGTGTGTGTGTGTGTGTGTGTGTGTGTGTGTTTGATGAAAATCGGATGTATTATTTTTCAGTCATATCTTTCAGTGTCTTAAACACAACCAGTTGTGAAAATCAAAACTTACCATTATGAAATGTATTAGATCTACTATTTTTATCTCAGTAACTGAATGTGTTTAATCAGCAGGCCTATAACTAATATCCACTTGGACTTAATGTGTTTGATCAGATCCAATTTCAGGAATAAAAATGACTATATCTCTAACAAATACACAAAATATATGAGTACACATTTAAACATGCTATTATTTGAGGACTTTATTTTCCTAAAATAAATCTGTAAACTGCGTTTTTTTTTTTTAGAGATTAAGGAATGCCTGACTGCAAAAGGTTTGAGAACCTCTGGTATGTAAAATAAATCAATTAACAAATAAATAATAAAAAATAATGAATAGATAAATAACTAATATGAATCTATACTTTATAAAATTACAAAAAACTTTGTTTTAAATGAACTGCTATTTAAAACTACTCCAGCGCAGTTGCTAGCTCCCTCTGTTCCCGTTTTGTCATAGGCTAATGCATGTGATGTGAACAATCACTTTAGCTAGCATGATAGCTAATACCCTGTCTACCTACTTTTTTACACCAATATTTAATATGTGTGTAGATTCCAAGCAGGGGAGAGTTAATAAACCACTTTCAGACACAAGGACATGCATCGCGTGTATGTAGAAAGAAAAACATGCTAATAATTAATCGCAAAAAAACCGGAGTCCGAGTGACACACCTTCAGCAGCAGACTAGCCTCCATTCACTTTCAGTGTTTTGTAGCCAGCTAAGCTCCATGACAACAATTTCGACACTTCTTCAGCCCTATACAGAGCTGCCTTGTCTTATTGTCTTGACTATTTATACTTTTAAAAAAAAATAATAATAAAAAAAAAAATAGTTTTCATCATCAAAATGATTCCACGCTGACTTTTCAGCTTGTTATTATTTCATCGATATTAAATCATTCTGTCAGGATAAAAAAAAAAAGCATTATTTCGTTATAATGTCCAGGCCGGCGGCGCGAGGCTTTCTTATTTCTGAATCTTTTACATACTTTACACCATGAACCATTTCAACCCTCACAATAAAAGTGCATCTCACAGATTTCATATTTTAAATGTCTGCAAGTGAATATAATCTAGACAATCAGCTCCTCAGGTTTAAAGAGATTTAT
>JAOTRN010000030.1:11557712-11570382 GCA_028566695.1 Bagroides melapterus
TATACTATTTGAATTTTAAAAAATCACTCACAGGCAAGTAAAACTTATGCGAACACAACTTCAGTCACACAAATGCCACTGATTGTTTTCCTAAAGCAAAATGCCCCATAACATTGTACTTCCTTACTTAAGGCATTGCAGAAAAGTATTCAAGTTTGTACATTCAGAGTAGAAGCTAAAACGTAAGACGCCAACATTTGTCCGTTTATTTCTCTCAGCCATATTTTCTCTCAGTCGTCAGATACATAAATGAGACCTTTTACTTCTGCGCTCAGTCGCTGACGTTCATTCCTATTGAAAATGCTTGTAATGGGAAGTTTGACTGTGACGCTGGAGAGGACGAGCTCAGCTGTGTGTCCAGCCTGAAGATCAACACCATATATCCAGGTTTGTGTTCGCACAAAAGCATGAGAAAAAATGTCTACAGGTGTTTCCAGGTGTGTGTTTGTGTTATATAGATATGTGTGTATGTGCGTGTGTGTGTAGTGAGGTTGATGGGAGAGAGTTTAATTTTGCAGGTTTTTGTGAACAACGAAACCTGGAGCACTGTGTGTACAGACAACTGGAGGACACAACACACTCGATTAGCCTGCCAGCAACTAGGTTACACAAAGTAAGCACACAAGCAAACACACACTCTTGGGTCAGGCTGCACACATACACAAATAAAAAGTCAGAGGACAAAAAAACAAAAACCCTCTCCTGTAGCGGTAAGTGACAGTCAGGCCATTGACAGCTCAGATGTGTCAAGTCCTCACTCGAGGCACAAGTGTCATCTGTCTACCTCAAGCCTGATGATGGATGAAGTTCAGCTGATTATCTTCATTGTGTAATTTGTATCTTTACCCAGTTGTGACGTTTGTTTTAGAGAAGGCAGTAAACACTAAATCACCTCTTCATTTCTGGCAGGAATGCTGAACGTTGTTTGACTATAGAACTTTCTGGAGCATGAATGTAAATTTGGGTCCCGTCCTGTTTCGTCGTAGGAGCCCACGGAGTATACAAGTGCCTGTGAGGAGTCTACATCCTGACCTACAGACTGCGTTCAGTGTGGTGAAAGACGAGAGCCAAGATGCAAGTGGAAGCATTCAGAGTGTACTCGGTATGAGGTAAAGCTAATTTTACGTCATGCTTCAAATATCGATGTTCATGGTGTTGATGCCGTTTCTTTTAACTTGTGTTAATGAGGTGTGTTCTTTTAGAGATCAGTGCAACTCCGGCTCGGTCATATCACTGTCTTGCTCAGGTGAGTGAATGAGAAGTTTATTTATTTTATGTAATTAGTGATTATCATCTCGCCTGAACATTTGCTGCAAGTTTTTTGAGGCTGAGAGCAAGGTGTGTGTGTGCGTGTAGACTGTGGTGAGGTGGCTGGTGAAGACCGAATTGTTGGGGGTACGGACACGACCATAGAGTCGTGGCCATGGCAGGTCAGTTTGCACTGGGACACAAAGCATGTGTGTGGAGGATCATTAATCTCGACACGATGGCTAATCAGCGCTGCCCACTGCTTCACTGGGTGTGTATTATATTCATACACAAACTGTTGTACATGTAATCTACGAATACTCTATTTGTATCTGTGATGATTTTCTTTTCTATTCCCACTGTACATAGACCCCCAGGTCTCTCTTACGATCTGTTTGTTTGTCTCTAATATTTTATCAGAAGAACCAAAAAATTGAGTCAGTGGACTGTGGTTTTGGGCCAAACCTATATAACCCCATCTGGGGCTGTGTCTGTGGAACGCATCCTGCTAAACCAAGCCTACAACACTGTGACCCATGACTATGACATCGCCATGGTCCGGCTTGCCTCTGAAGTTCTTCCTGGAGGTGTAGCTTCCTTCACTTTGTCTGTCTGTTTTTAGTAGCCTTGCTGAAGGCTTACTTTAGTTATTCCATCTGGAAATTCAAGTAAAGCTTTTAAAATTGAATGTGCAAACAATTTGAGAATTGCAATCCACTTTCCATTTCCTCCCACAGTCTCCACCCATCCAGTGTGCCTGCCCCCATACCAGCTGTCAATCATGGAGGGGGACAACCTTGTTGTGACAGGATGGGGCGTACAACATGAAAATGGTAAGCAGGTGGGGTGTACCACAAGGAGTGTGGAGAGCAGATGGGGCATACCATGAGGGGGGTGGTGAACAGGTAGGGCGTACCACGAGGGGGTGGTGGGTAAGCAGTTGGGGCATACCATGAGGGGGTGGTAAGTTGTTATGGTGATGATAAAATTAAAATATCTTACCACACTGTCAATTACACCACACTCTCAGGCCAGCTGTCAGACGTTCTGCAGAAAGCCACAGTTCCTTTGATTGACTGGTCCGTATGTTCCAGTGCATCCACCTACGGTTCTGCCTTCACTCCAAGGATGCTGTGTGCTGGCTTTCTCAAAGGAGGAGTGGATTCCTGTCAGGTGATGATTTCTCTCTTTCCATTGGTCAAAAGAAGCTTATCTTTTCTATAGTAACTGATCATTCATTCAGCTTGTTCGGTGTGGATACGTTGCACTAATTTTAAAAATGTGATTTGATTAACTTTTCGCTGACTCGGTTGGGGGGAATTCTTCTTCTCACTCTCTGTGCAGGGGGATAGCGGGGGTCCGCTGGTGTTCCTGTCCTCCCGGTGGCACTTGGTGGGCGTGGTGAGCTGGGGAAGCGGATGTGCCCGTAAAGGTCTGCCAGGAGTTTACACTGACGTCAGACAGCTACTGAACTGGATTTACAGCACCATGGAGGTGTGTGGAAATGAAGACACTCTTGAAATCGAAACAATTAAATATTAACTTGAAATAACGCTTGTCTTTTAATTACATGAACTTGTTCTAGTTGTGTCCCAATTTATGTGCTACACACTTAAACTATGTACTCTACTGTCTGATGTATGAATTTTAAAAAGGTAGTATTGTCTCAAATGGAACACATTCATTTTCCTTTTTTGCAGCAAAACCCTTAAGAACTTGATGCAATGGAAGCCTGCATTGGAAAATGCATCTAATGATCCATGAAGACAAAATGGTGTGGCTGGATATCTGGGTGATGGTTAGCATTATAGAAACATCATCATGCTTATTATTGTATGTGGTGGATATAGACTTTAAAATAAATATTAGGCCTTTGTGGCATTGTTTTTAATTTATTTTAGTGTTTGGATCAGTGTTGTGTTGAATATATAGAGCTGAGACTTGTACCATGCCCTTTCTTTTATCACAGTCATACTGGAAACCTATAAATAAATATCAATAAAGAGATTTAAGAACTAATTTGATTGAATATTTTTTTTCCCTTAGCTTGTGCTCTTCTAGAAGGTTATTTCAAAATCAGTTTGTCATCAATGGGGAAAATGTAATTTCCCTTTAAATCCCAATAATGAGACATTCAGAGGATTTACAGCATTGATCATTTAATGCATCAATTACTGACATCATCCAGCAACTCAGACATTTTATCAACAAATCAGTGATCGTAAGGTCTTGAATGCGATCGTCCAGTGAAGATGGAGTAAACAAAAAATAATAATATATATTTATATAGCAGAAATGAGTTTCTTTTTTCCGTTCATTTAATGGTTGCAGTTGAAGTAAACGCTCACGATCACATTTGGCAGAGGTTTTATTGACGATCACACTTTTCCCTATCAGTCACTGGGTCTAACCTCCTGTCATTTGGTTTGTAGCTACAGTACGGTTTATTACTTATTGCTGAATTATCACAGTAACATCATCTTGTCCTTTTACTGCACTGCAAATATCAGATTTTTGAACTAATTTCTAGACACTTTTCCATTTCTAAGCTTTAAATTTTATAATTCTGCTTATTTTAATGATTAATCTCTAGATCGAAGTAAAAATTTAAAGCTTCAGATGACTAAAGTATGCCTGGAAATAGATTTAATAATCTTATATTAATAAGTAAATAGTATAGAAATAGTAAATGTCAAGATATCACATAATTTTTCTGCAGTGTATTTTCACTTAACTCTTTTATAGATCTTCACTCTTTACCACAAACTTGTACAGAGTTCATCCTAAGTCTAAGTTAAGACTTAAATTCAACATAATCGCTAATGTAAGGCAATGTGAGTGAGGTTATAATGTGTTAATTTCTCAAAACTTAAATTGAACATAGAAGGAACGACCTATATAGACATATATAACAGGAAAAAAATCTCACTGGAATACATAAAATATCCTTAATAGAATCTTTTTTCTTATTGTAATTCTGTCACAATTATAAGTATAAGCCATGAACCCACAATAACCTCAGTTTCAAACCAGTATTTACATCTTTACACAATAACACTGACAAACTTCCACATTTTCAAGAAAAATTCAAGCACATGGCTTTCATCTACTGCAGTGTTTCCTTGAGAAGAATCCAGAAAGCTCGATCTTGTGGAGAAGGCAAAAGCAAAACCCACTGAGATCTCTTATTTTATAATGACTTTACTTTTCCATTAGCCACACAATGTTTGAGTTTAAAATCCCAGTACTGGCAACATTCAATGCCTGTAGTCCTGTTAACCTACATTCTTTCAATTCTTTATAACATTTTCTACATGGAATCATCAGTATTCAAGACACTTGATCAGTTTTTTTTTCTCTTCCACTTTGCAATAGGTAGAGTTTAACAAAACCATTATACCTAGGGGGGAAGAGGCTGAATGAAAAACCGGCCTGCTAACTAGCAAATGTTAGCAATACGAATTAGTTCAGAAGTAAATATTTAAGTCATGTGGCAAAACTCAGAAGGGCAGAAATCTTTGTCCATCTGACTGTTAACAAGATTAATATAGCAGCCATAAGTTTCTGTCCAGTTATTAATACAAGTTAGCATTAGCATATAGATTAGTGTTAATGGTAAACATTACCATACATTCTCCTAAACATTATAACTACTGAACTTCGGGTTGTTGTAATTCTGAATGTTCTGAAATATGAATTAAGTTACTTTTAAATTTTTTTAAAAACAATCATATTTAAAGCCTATTGAGGTAAAATTGGAGATTGACATGAACTTAGTCAGCAGGTGTTGGACTAATATGAAAGCAACCTTAAAGTGAATAAAAAAGGAATGCGTTCAGTCAGGTTTAATAAAATATATATGGTATAGTTTACAGCAAAAAATGTAAACGTTTCTAAAGATTAGTTTGAGTAGTGTGGAGTGTGAGAAAGCAATAACCAGTTATGTGGTTAAATCTCATGAGACTTGTGCAGTGGAAATGGGTCTCCTCCAAAACACCAATGTCACAGGTTCGAGTCTCACGTCAGGGTTTGATTTTATTCAGGGGTTTGAAATTACACGCTAAAAAAAATCATGTGTCCAAGAACTCACCGTGTTAATGTTACTTGATTCATGATAGGATGTACGCGTTTGAAAAATTGACGTTTGCTTACTTTATTGTAGGATCGTCCAACAAACATGTAAAATTAGTTTTAAATAGTTAATGTTGGTAAAAATCACTAAAGTATCATCACAAGTTTTCCCAGTTTTATAATCTACATTTCAGTTGCAGAACATCATGATTTTTTTTACCTGGCTAAGCAATGATCTGCCTAATTGAAAGTTTAGTCTAAACAAAAAAAAGTAAATAATGTACAGAATATTGTACAGTGTGTATACGCTACACAGAGCAAAACGTATACGTTTTATAGTGCAGTATTTTTTAGTTAATAAGCCTGGGCTGATTTCATGCTGATTAAAGTGTGCTTAATGTCAGAATATTGCATTCGTACATTGCTGAGTGGTGATCATTTTATTATTCGTAAGCTTACATTCGTATTACAATGCATCTTATGAGTTTAATATGTTATGGTGATCTTGAATAATAAAAAAAAATACTACATATATTCCTCTACTGTTATAGTAAACATTGTTATATAAGGTGTTAATCTACTGTTACAGTAAACAAGTGTTGGCGCTCACCATGCTAGAAGAAGCATCGCTTAATAGTGTGAAGCAGCATCGTCAGTGTTTTTTATTTTTATACTTCTGTTTTCTTCTAGAAGGAAAGAAAAACTAGGGATTTTCAAGTATTCATTCATCAGCTAGCAGCAGCTACACTTTTCTACATTTTTTCTGCGTGCATTCTATTTTGTTTGCATTATTTTTTGTGTGTGCATGTGTTTGTGTGTGTTGCATTAGCATAGTCCTCCCCACCCATAGGTGGCAACAGAAGCAGCTACAGGCACCTGGATTAATCTTAAGCAAAAATTACCTAAAAATATATAGAAATTTCAATGATGAAATAAATATTTTTTCCCCATTTTTTTGTTTTTGTTTTTGTTTTTGAGGATTAAAAATTGCTTCATGCAATCCCAACTGCTGGAATCCAGCTGTGTTAACTCTGTACATTGCATTGAAATATATAGATATTGAGAGGAAAGTGTGCAATATATGCAGAACCCGATACGCCCCGTTCATCAACAAAATATACAAATAATCAAATGCTGAATGTAGAAATGCATCACACTGTACTGTGTGTTTTTTTTTGTTTGTTTGTTTTGACCAGCCAGGAAGGGAGTTGGCATGTTGGTTAAAATATATATATGTATGTGTGTGTGTGTGTCACTCTCAGGCTTTCTTTGGCGTAGGTTTGGGTGTCACTTTGGTGCCGGACAGACCGTTTTCTGTATTATCGATCCCTGAGGAGGAGACGAGGCACTCTTTACTGCAGACCAAACAGAGAGAAAGAGAGGGAGAGAGAGAGAGAGAGAGAGAGAGAGAGAGAGAGAGAGAGAGAGATTTTGGGTGGGATAGATTTACATTTGGACATCAAACATATCATAGATTATGGACTAAATGTGTGGAAAATTTAAATTTGTTTCCAAATTAGTTTTTTACGCCGCTCCTTACTTTTTCTCCTCAAGCTTGGCAAGGACGAAGAGGGTGAAGTTCTTAAGCAGCATGAAGATCACCAGGAGAGCTATGCAACCTCCCACACATGACACAATGATCATGGTCAGAGTGTTATCTACAACCCGTACTGAAAGAGGGAAAGCAAGCAAGCAAGCAAGCAAAAGAAGTTAATTCCTCTTACTATAATCATTACAAAGTACCTCTTTTTATAAAAATAATAATAATAATAATAATAATTTTACAAAGAAACTGGAAACCACAAGCTCTGACTATTTTGTAATGCTGACACTGGAGACTCCTTCCTTAAAAGTTAAATAAACATTTATTATAAAAAAATTATTATTATCAATTGATTATTATATATATATAAACAATTGATTATACAGATTACCTCCCATATAAATCCCAGTGAATGATCTGTTGCTATAGTAACTATAACATTTTTAAAAAAAGAAAAAACATATTGGTGAAATTTGCTGGCTTTGCTGGGTTTATTTTAAATTCATCTTCGCATCTCAGCTGTCATGGAACTGTTCAATTTAGTTTAGAGACTTACTGTGAGAAATTACACACTGCCTCTAAGCAGATTCCACTCTGAGGTACGTGTCAGAACAAGTTCATCCTACAAAAAAGCGCAACGATCACAGGGACTGATTTCACTCTCGGCAACATGTGGAAAATGCTACCTGAAGTGAAACTCAATCACTTTACAGTATGGGAGTAGGGACCAGTATGGGTTAAACACCAAAAACAGTCCCTGAACAAAGAGGAATATGACTGTATTCATCCTTCAGAAAGATGGCTATCTAGACAATCGTATCACCATTTGAGTGCTCACGTGTAACGACATCAATAATGTGAGAAGTGATCACTTCACGTTGTTACATTTAGAGTGTGACTTCCTTTTCCTTACAGGCAGGAAAGCTGGTTTCAGTTCATTCATTGAGATCTTCGATATGCTCATCATCGTTTTCTATTAGAACACTATATTTTTTTTCTATTTTAAATATGAAGTACACTCACATTCATCTACCACATAGAGTGTGAAGACGGCACTGTGGTTCTTGCCCATCTCTTTAGGGTTCTTGCCAAAGCATGTGTACTGGCCAGCATCCTCAAAGGTCACATTCCAGATCATTATGGACACATTGCTTGTCTTAGTGGAGCCCATAAATTCCACGCGTTCGCGGTATATGCGCTTGTTCACCAGCTCTGCGTTATCCGCTGGGATCACCGAGTCCATCACCTGATTGGATAACAAAGTCATGTGACTGGATGAATTAAGTGATTAATTACTTTATAATTTTGATCTCTAACCATAAACCTGGTACCATTCGAACAAACTTTCTAAACTTTCTTCTTCTCCAGTTTTGTCAGGGGACTCCTGGGAAGCATGCCTAATAAGCCTAATAACCGGATTCCAGTATCCTGTAACTATATCTGTATCTGTATCTAACTCCATTCATTTATTCTGCTAGATTGAGCATGCTCTATCTCCTCTATTATAGAAGACTCCCAAAGGCCTCACCTTCACCATGGTGCCGTTATCATTGAACTCCCATTTGAAGTATAGTTTTTCGATGCCAATACAACTGGCGTAAGTGCAGGGCAGCAGGACATCGCTCCCGTTCACCGCCTCCAGAAAGGGGACCTTCCCGACGTTCATCTCCAGTCCCTCCAGTGTCCCATACACACCTTATTGAGAAGGTGAGAGTGAATCAAGTAGAATGTCCCTCAAACCCTAAGAAAGATCATCACTTTTACAGTTTCCTGTGCTTTTGTATTGGATGGTAAAGCTTTGGATTGCTGTTTTGTTTCAATTTATGCTGATAAATCACAGTTTAATGGGTTTTATAGGATTTACGTGTGTCCTATGACTAATCCAATATGCACTTAATGGTCTTCTAATGGAATGTAAAGGGTCTCCAATGACGATTATGTGTTTATAATTGATGGTTTAATGGTGATTTATTGCAATGAATCTAATGGACTGTAGTAGACTGTAATGATCCGGCACTGCTTTAAGGAAACAAGAAAGTGAGGATTTATTTTCATTTGCGATAAAATGAACAATACTTTACTTAATTAAACACTAGAGATATACAGGATCTGTACCTGAATCTAAAATGGATGGATTTGGAAATCATAAAAAACATAATACGGTCAAATCCTTTCATAATATGATGCCAGCACAATATCTTCAGCTTATGTGACCATGTAGGACATGCTCCAGTATCAACATTACTTTGTTGTTCTTCAGACAACATCCCATTAAAGCATCCATTTAAAAAAACAAATCAATTATCAATTCCTGGACAGGAAAGTTGAGACACTACTCAACTAGACTATAAAATTAAACACAATTTGTTCTATTGTTGCTAGCCAGCTATAACATTTTTTAAAGATTTTTTTTAGATCTTTCTTTTGTTTTTCTTTCTCCAAAATAGACTTTCAGGCTGGTATTGTTGTGACTTATAAACCCCCATTCATAATTCATTTTGTATCCCTAACTCCTAGCTGGCTCACCAATAATTAAATGCATAAAAATTTACTTCTGTGAATGAATAAACTGATGAGCAGTGCTGTGGAGGGGGTTACGCATTTATCCAGCAAAGTTAACAAATCTATATTGGCAGCTGTTTCTTGAGCTCAGTGATTTCAGGGAACAACTGTCAGGATCACAGACTTTTTGGGACTTTGGGGGGGCGCTCCGGCGCCTCCTGTCATGTGTCGTGTTTTTGTTGTTGTTTTTGTTTTTGATTTGTTAACGTAGTTTTTTCATGTATAATCCTGTCCGTTTTGTGGCGTGCTTTTTCTATTTATTGTTTAATAAATCGTGCTGGATGTCACCCCTGCATTTGGGTCTGCTTCCCTGTTCTGAGTTCCTGACAGAAGAAACCGCCACTTTCAAACTGTGGGCTGGAGCCCTGGACTGTGTTTTTTTTGTCCGTTTTTTTTTTTTCGGGTTCTGTTGCGTCGCCCCGCATTTGTTCTCATGGGGGCGCCACCCCACCTCCTGTTTTTTTCCGTGGGGGATGCCACCTCACCTCTTGTTTGTGGGGATGCAGCAGACCCGAATGTGTTTTTTTGCCTTTTTTTTTTTCCCTTTTTCCCCCGGACTGTGCGGCATCACTCTGCACCTGTTCTCATGGGGGGCGCCGCCCCACCTCCTGTTTTTTCCGTGGGGGACGCCACCTCAACTCCTGTCCGCGGCTGCTGGTCCGGACCCCTTCCTTTCGCTCCCGTCCTCCCTTCTTGGCCCTCCAGTCTGGACGCTGCGGACGTTGCTCGGCCCTCCAGTTCGGCTGAAGATGTCGGCTGCCTGTTTGGCTGCGGATGTCGCTCTGCTCCCCCCACCTGCCTCGCTGTGATCCTCGCTCCCCACGCCTGCCTTGCTGTGATCCTCGCTCCCCCTGCCTGCCTTGCCGTGATCCTCGCTCCGTTGGACTTTCGGGCCAGACCAGATTGGCGCTTCAGGATCCTCACCTTGAGGGGGGGTTCTGTCAGGATCACGGACTTTTTGGGACTTTGGGGGGGCACTCCGGCGCCTCCTGTCAAGTGTCATGTGTTTTTATTGTTGTCTTTGTTTTTGATCATGTGTCTGCCCGGCCCTTGTCTTGTTCCTCCCCTCTCTGCACACCTGTTCCCAATGTGTCTTGTTAACTCTGTTCTATTTAAGTTTGCCGCGCTGCGTCGTCAGTGTGGTTTCTTCATGTATAATCCTGTCTGTTTTGTGGCATGTCTAGTGTGCTTTTTCTAGTTTTTGTTTAATAAATCGTGCTGGATGTCATCCCTGTGTTTGGGTCTGCTTTCCTGTTCCGAGTTCTTGACAACAACCAGGAACTTTAAGAAATCACTTTCACCAACCTCCAGGTCATTCAGACAGGAAAAATAGGTCAGAGCATTTGTTTTAAGTGTTAAATTTCTCACTTCTGTTTTTCTGGTTTTCATGTAGTCAGGAACCTAAAAGGTTACAAACCTCAATCATGACCTGCCATCATTGACATTTTAGTCAAGTTATTATATTTACTACTTCATGTTTAAGGTTATCAGCCAGACCAGCCAAACCTGAAAACATTAACATTATACACATTTTGTTTGCTTTCTGTTTTATATCTACACACAGTACCTTTATTTTTATTTAAACTGTTGTAATACATGGTGTTATTACACTTTTTTTTTGCTGTCATATATTGATAATGCTTCTAATGAATTTCAACTTGGTGACGATTTTAGTAAAAATGTCCTCTGTAGATCCAGAAAAATGTTTATTGTACACATTTGTATTAATGCAACTAATATTTGAGGGGATAAGTGGAGCTTATTTTCCCTATGAGTCCAAAAACCATCATTTAGTCAGATCCAGTTATTCATTTACTGGATCTTGCAGTGTTTTCTCTTTACTTTATTTTTTAAATGAAATGAATTGAAATGATATGTGTTTTCTCTCTCTCTCTCTCTCTCTCTCTCTCTCTCTCTCTCTCTCTCTCTCTCTCTCTGTCTCTCTTGCTTGTTCCTTTTTTCTTCTCTCCTTCCTTCTCTGTTGCAGCAATGATGCTGCAAAATCTCATTCACAAAACAGTCTCTCTCAACCTCCCTCCTTCTCTCTCACCCTCCCTCTCTCTCTCTCTCTCTCTCTCTCTCTCTCTCTCTCTCTCTCTCTCTCTCTCTTACTCTCTCTGCAGTGATGGCATGAGTCAACTCCTTTACTGAACCCACTCTCTGTCCAGACATTGATTACTTCTCAGTCTCAGTGCAACGCACTAAGACTTATCGACAGTAAAAAAAAAATACTGCTGATGCCATGCAAATTTACTGAGTAATCTACTTTTAAAAATCCAGTATGAAAGACAGACACTGGTCACAGCTCAACCCATATCCAGAACCACACACAATATAACATTGTGGGGGGAAATTGATCAGGTATACACCACTAAAGAACATTATACTTTTGATTACAGAGCCTGAATATCTGCATTTACATCTCCTGAGAGATGTCCTTATTTCTTGTATATTTGGGACAGTGAAAAATTCCAGAGACTGAAACGTTCTGGATCTGGAGATGGTGTAACTGAATACAAAGGGTCAGGAACATTCATACTGATATTGCGGTGTGTATTTATAGCATATTGCGGTAGATTAGTTTTTAGAAAGTGAATAACAGGATAGTACAACAAACCACAAAAACGCTATACAGAAACACAGGAACTGAATCTTTTCGGAACCTTTTTTTTCTCATTACATTTTTTTCATGCACATTAATTTCTCATGTTAATTAAAGCTAAAGAAATCACAGCAAAATTATATGCACGAAGCATAAATCTAGAGTTTGTAAGTCTACAAACTAGCCAGCTCAGCTACTGGCTGACTTCACTGTAAAAACAACAACAACAACAACAACAACAGATAATCAAACACCAGTTACAAGGTAAATTGTAGCATAGGTATATTTTGGTATAGCATATAATACATTTATACACTGTATGGTAGATTAGCTAGCTATTTTTTTGGATTAAAAGGTAGCTACTTTTTTTTATAAACATTCTCATCTTTGATACTTTCGCATCTCAAAAGAAAATAAGTGACACTAAATATTGCAACGTCTTGCAGCGATTTGTTAAGTAATCGAGAAAATAAATAATATTGTAGTTTCAGCCCATAATTTTTAACCCAGACCCATTCAACCAACATCAGGTAACGGTTTAAATAAATATTAATAGTATAAAAAAATTACTTTTTTGTTCTGGAAGGTGCTTTTGGAAGGTAACGAGGACACTGTCCTTTATACTTGTTCATAGGACTCTACTA
>JAOTRN010000030.1:11573023-11583395 GCA_028566695.1 Bagroides melapterus
AGAAAAGTAAACTGTGAACAACAAAATAAATGTACACTGCAAAATATGTGTGTGTGTGTGTGTGTGTGTGTGTGTGTTATACCTCTTCCGATGCTCAGATAACTCCCTATGTGTATAGCGAGAATTCCAGAGGACAATGCTAAGTCAAAGCGTCTTCAGGATTACACACGCAGCTCTTTTGCTCCTGATGTTCTAACACACGTGCAGACGCACACCATCAGTCATCGAACACACTCACACTCACAGACACATACACACACTCCATCCCGGGACAGAGGAACAGCAGAGCAGCAGTGCGCTTTCTTTTACTGCAGACTAAACACAAGAGCCTCTGTCTCACTGCTGAAGAAAATCTGGCTCTAACTCAACTTTTCTCTCCTCTCCTCTCCTTTGAACGACACTCTCTCTCTCTCTCTCTCTCGCTCTCTCTCTCGCTCTCTCTCTCTCTCTCTCCTCATCATTCCTCCCTCATCTTTTTCTTTATGTTGGACTTCATTCTGTTCCACTCGCCCCGTTCTTTCTGCAGTGCAGCTTCTTTTAGCTGCAGTGCTGATTTCAGATCAGCTGTTTTTTTTGGCAATGAGGGAAAAGGAGAAAAAGAAGAAACAGAAATCTGATCATTATCTGATCTTATGAATGAAGAGTTAGTTTTGCACAGGCACTGAGAAGGACAGAACACAGCATGCAAGTAATTTGAATGCCATCATACTACAGAGGTGGTACAGTGTGGTACTGACGCCTATAGGATATACGTGCTATATAGTACTGTAGTATGCACGCTATATTATTCACGCTGCGGCTTTTAACTGCAGCATCTTTAAGACTGTATTTAGTAAATAAAAGCAGTATTCAGTAAGGCAGTGGAGGTTGAATACAGTTCTGACCTAGTATCTGAGTATGACTGGGAGACTATTTTGATATAATATTTGGTAAGCGACTATAGGTTCCATACTATTTTAGCATACGATTCGGTGTGGTAGTATGTGAATGTCATTCTATTTTAATATACACTTTAGTACAACAGTATGATGTAGTAACACTATACTCATATACTATTTAGTGTGGTAGTGTAATTTACATACTATTTTAACATACTCTTTGCTACAGAAGTATGGATACGTTTCTGTATGGATATATTATAGATTTTAACATACTCATTAATAAAGAAGTATAGTGTACTACGTACCTACTGGTATACTATTCAATATTGGAGTATGGTCTTCATTCTATTTTAACATAGACTAGTTCAACAGTATGGGTAGTACACTGATATACTCTTAATATTGGAGTATGGTTTCCATACATACTCTTTACCACTGCTGTATGGGTATAACACTATACTGTTTATTATAGTAATATGTGTGACAACATTTTCATATCCTGGTTATTATAGTAGAATATTATATTTAGTATGTTAGCATGGATAATTTTTGGTGCAAAAGACAATGACTTTTAGTGTGTGTGTGTGTGTTAGTGTTAGCAGTGACTTTGAACATGTCTGATAAATTGAGTTGAGTTTCTAATGACTGTAACCTCACAGCAGTGTCAGGTTCTCCTACCTCAGGACCTTCATAGAGGAGTGTTCTCTCTCTCTCTCTCTCTCTCTCTGTCTTTGTGTGTGTGTGTGTGGGGGGGGGGGGGTCACACAATGGCAGAACTGTACATATGATTTATGTGTTTTCAGTTCTACCCAGGTACACAGTACCAGACGATTCCTAGCTGACATTGTTAGTGTTTACGTACTGCTCACATGACCCTCACGCTAGAAACCCAGCATGGACCCTTTATCCGCCATGCAATTAATCATTTCGGTAGGATAAGGAGGTGTGTCTTTGGGTTTATTTATAGCGGTGTGGGCAGGAAGTAGGTTGAAGAAAACATTAGCATTCATATATGCGCATGTATTTTCATAGACATATATTTTAGAGCCCTAGAGAGCAGGAAGAGTTACTGAAGCCACCAGTAAACCTCACAAATCTTTATTTATTTTAAAGCATCAGTGCAACTAACTTAACTAAAGAACTTCATAAAACACTCTTCTCCTTGAAGCCAAGGTAGATAGCGATATTTTTGCAGGTTATCTGTGACTAGAAAATATAGCTTACACACACAGATATCTTCAGAAGACTCAAATATGTACTGTACATGTGATTTTCACAGATTTTGTTTTAAAGACAGCTAGCTAACACAAGCTAAGCTGACAGGATTTTTAAGGGGATTTTTTTTTCTTCCCAGCTCACACTAGTCAGAGGATATCTGGGAAAATGTTCATTTTAACATTTATTTACTTGTTTTATAAATGTCCCAGTCTGAGATATGAAATTCACCTTGATTGTATTACCTGTTGGCTAACTAAACTTTTTTTTAACTATTAGCCAACTGTCTGTGTTGCAGTGTATTACCTGTACTAGCTATCTAGCTGTCTAACTAGCATTAACACTAGCATTCCTAATAGAATCCTAGTGATATTCATCACCTCATACTTCTTGAGGAGTCTTTTTTATTGGGGATGTTTAAATCATGTTAGTGATGGATCATGATAAATTCGATAGCATGTTTTTGTTAATCGTGAAACAAACATGATACAATTTGATAAAAAATTACAACACAAACTGTAATACCAGCAGGAGTTAGCAAGCATTAGCCTGTAGTTTACATGCTAACAGATGAACAGGAATGTAGTAACACGAAGAGAGGGAGGCGTTGCTAGAAGCAGAAATAATGAACACAGTGAATTCCTAGATGTTAAATAAAATAACAGTGGATTACTGAAGGAGTGACACTAAGCTGGCTTTTATATTTTTAATAACAGAATCCTTTGCTAAAATAAAAATAAAACCATGATGCAGCATTGTATGTATTTGGCCTCAGCATGGGAAAGAAACCGGAATTAGCTTTAGTTTGTTTTCAGATACAGCTGCGATGTTCACTCTTATCCGGATGACTTTAGATGACTTTTACTTTCTTTTTCTTTTTTTAATTCCCTGAGTGATTTTTTTTTTCAGTTTCCCCACATGGGCTTTCTTTTTGCTTTCCTTGCAGTTTAAAAAAAGAAAAAAAAGAAACCAGCTGATTGTACTGTTACTAGGTCTGGCTGCGTGCTGTCTGTGATGTGTTTAATCACATTTGCAGGTGGAGGAGAAGCGCTGACTCACACTGAGGTGTTCACACGTCCCGTCCTGAACCGTTTATAAATGTATGTTAAAGAAACTTTCTTGTCTGAGGGTTTAAAAGATATAGTAAGTCCCATTTCGGTTCTTTATTCGATCTGATGACCGAATGACAGACTTTCTCTGCTAGGACTCGGTGTTTCAGATGAACCGCAAGCCTGTGTTTAATATTAACCGAGCAGCGTTCAGTAAACCATCAGTTGTGGATGTGATGAAAGGTTTTCAAACGGTGTGCAGTTGTAGACTTTTGAAGCTCCTGAATTGGACTGTGTTTCTTTCTTCCCGCTGATTTGGATCAGTTCCAATCAATGCTGCATTTCCCCCCCCCACACACACACACAGACACACACACACACACACCCCGGTGTCCTCTACTGGCGCAGTGACATCTGCCAAGGGACGAGCACTCTGCATTACTGGATATACTGCAGCAACACACACGCACACACACCTTGCTATCCTTGTGCGGACATTCTGTCAACATAATTACTAATGCAGCTAATCAACACAATATTAAACCTTCATCTAAAAATGGAAAAAAGTCACATATTGTAATCCTTGTTCTGAAATTTGGTCCCCACTGAGATATATATACTGTATGACCTCCAGATGCACACGCATAAATTATGGACAGGATCCATCCCAAAAGCTAAGACTGAAGATTTTTCTGGTAATAAAAAACAGAAACAAAACATATTAATGGTAAGAAAAAACAAGAAGAGAAAAACATCAGCAGTTGGTCTAGTGTAGCTTCAAATTCTTGTTCTTGGATGAAGGTATGGAAACTGATCTGCTGCTGCTGTAACACATCCTCCTTAAGCATTCGATTATTTGAAATGTCTTTCTGCTCACCATGTATGATTATTACAATATCTTTTTCACATTAATTAACTTTAAAACTCTTGACTTATACTTACGTATCTGTAGAGTTCTGTGGTTGTGCTGCTGCTATGTGATTGGATAACGTGAACATGTACAGGTGTTCCTAATAAAGTGAACGGTGAGTGTGTATTAATATAGCGTGTCGTAGCAATGTAGCGATCGTCATGTCGCACAAGTGAGAGAGAGAAACAACGAGAAAAAAATGGAAAAACTTATGAGTGGATAAGAAGAAAAAATGAATTAAGTTTCATGAAAAATGAATTAAGTGTTGTTGTGTTTGTGTGACATGAACAACACACAGACACAGACTGTGGGTGTGACATCAGAATGAAAAGAAAACAAGAGAAGAGAAAAGAAAAGCAGGAAATTGACTTTAGAACAAACCTGTTTTCAGGGACAAAGCAGCACAGTGCAAGATGTAACATGTCCACAAGTGTGTGTGTGTGTGTGTGAGATCACTGAGCACACAGTAGTGTTTAATACTGAGGGGAAAAGAGCCAGGAGCAAAACATACCAGATACTGAGATCTGTGGAATGTATACACACACACACACACACTTATACAGATTTTGTTTCTCTCACTCACTCACTCACTCACTCACTTTCTCTCTCTCACAAACACACACTTTTTCCCTCTCAGACACAAACACACACGTTCCACAGAAATACTTTATTTTCATTTTTTTCACAGAAACTGTAAACCATCTTTTTAAAGGCACACAAACAGACAGCAGCGTTAAAGATGAGTTCGAGAGGAACAGCAGAAACCAGACTGAAGTATGTCAGCGTTCTGTAGAATCTGAACATTCAGAGTGAAGAAAGATTTCAATGCAACAGAACAGTAAAAAAAAACAGAAGAAAGAGAACAGGGGCAAGTCGTCCACACGGAGACAACACAACCACAGAGACACAGTCAGCTTCGATTCTTACAGCCTCATAAACACAGCTTCATTTCAGGTGGAAAGAAAGAAAAGCACAAAAAAAAGTACAAAATGAGATTTTAAAAAAAGTATAAAAATGAAAAGACACGGCGCAGTTTGTATAAAACATGAACCTCAACTTTAATTTATTATTTATTAACATCTTTGAAGTTATTTAAAGCTTTTTTAAAAAAAAAAAAAAAAAGAATAAAAAAATTTGTTCATTTTTTTGAAAATTGAAGATCATTTTGAAAATGTTTTTTAAAACAGCAATCTGCCTCAAGCTCAAAATCACCAGCATCTTTTTGTAAAGTTTAATGTTTTATAAAAATTTATAAAAAGATTATTTAAAAAAACAAAACAAACAAAAAAAAACTAGCTTCTCCTTCTGTCAAATGAAGCATTTCATATTCAGGTAAATTTGCGAGTGAATTTTCAAGGAATATCTTTTCACTTTTTGGTCATATATGAGCAAAGTTTATTCTTATAGAACCAGCTAACATTAAGGCTGCTCATTTGTTCTGAATGTGTTCCGTCAAGACTAGCATTGCCGTTCAGGTTTTGTCATTTAAGTAGAGTCTTTGCTAACATGTCTCTAGCACATCTTTCAAATCTGTCATTTGAGGGTTAGCATCTACTGAAATGTTTACTGTTAGCATCACGTTCTGAACACATTTTGTCTCAGCTAATGTTACTAATCTTTCAGTCCGATCATTTCCTAGACAGCGTGATTCTGAATCACGTGCTAATCATATAAGCTACAAACCTATGATTAAAAATGATACGTTCAGGAAAAGGAAGTATGTGCATCCGGTTTCTCAGAATTTCGCAACTCTTCGCATGTTTAGTTGTCGTCGCCGGCTTTTAAGTTAGCATCGGATTCTTTAGCGTCAGTCTCTTCCGGAAGTTTCTTTTCTAGATCGTCTTGGAGTTGAAGCTTGTCCTTTTCTAGATCTTTCTCTGGTTGGTTTATTGGTATGAACTCCTCCAGAAAGCTGGTGTATTAGTTAGCATGTGCACAGACAGACAGACAGAAACATGTAAGCCACCTTACAATATACAATGATAAAACAGTTCAAAATGAAACACAACAGAAAGCAGTGGAAACTGATGAAAGAAGAAAGTTTTGTGCCACACCCTTGCCAAGAAATCAGACACCAATCATTGTGTGTTCCGAAACATTTGGAAGTGATTGTCTTTATAAAAGTTATCTAAAGCCAGAAACATGGTGGCGGTACGCTCTTATTATACACAAACTAATCAGGGAACCATAAAAAAAAAAAATAGCCACATGAGTGAACTGTACAGCGTTTGATAAAGAACCATCCGATTTTATTCATTTTGTTATGTATAAGGTGCTTTTAAGAAGAAAAAATAAAAACATTTGCTTAAACAAGCACGTACCCCACCGAACTGAATTTCCAAAATTAAAAGAGAAGTTCTGAAATCATTTTTTTTACAGAATATTTTATGAGACAATAAATGTGTGTAAAAATATATCTTCAAAACATTATTCCAGCTAAAATTTGTAAAATAGAAATATAAACATTTCAGTTTGACCGTTCAAAAAAGTCTGCACACACTGGATGTCTCACAAAATAAGAAGCTCTTTGAAGGAACCGGAAGCAGAGGACAGTACTGCTGTTGGGACTAGAGACACGGCCGGGTCTAGAGGCCCTGCCCCTTCCTGTCTCACCATACACTCGCTCGCTTCGGGTCTTGCAGTTCTATGGCTACATCTCTGTGGCGGCTTTGGAAAAAACGCACGACCAGGACAACGGCGAGGATGAGGAGTACTAGCACGATGGCTCCGCCCACTGCCGCAGCCAGTATTCCGATCTCGGAGAGCTTCACTGAGAAAGAGACAGAAGCTGACAGAATTAATACAGTTTTCAAAATATAGAAATTTTATTTAAAAAAAATGTATCAGGAAGAATTACTATATAATTTATATGTAATCAGAGTATATTTACAGTATATAAATACGTTTTATAATTTATCATACTTTATTGATATGTTAAATGATGATTTATTTCATTAGATCTAAAATGGCATTAAAACCTACTGCAGTTATTGAATACATTTTACTAAACATCCTTTAGGTGTCTGAAGAATCTTCATCTTCTCCGAGCTCAGGACCAGAAGAGCGACAGGAAGTCCTGAGACAGTCGGAGGTGTGTTGTGTTGTGGCATGGCATCTCACCTGACTGGACAACCTCCAGCTGGATCTCACCGGTGTAGCCGTGTACGTCGGGGGGATTGCGCACCTGGCAGGTGTAGGTGCCGTTAAAGCTGAACTGTACGTCGCTCAGAGTGATGGAGCCGTCGTTCTTCAGCACGTCCCCCGACCACATCACGTGACCCTTAAAGTGACCCTGAACAGGTGGGAAGGGCTCCTCCTGATAGTAGAAGAACTGCATGGAAGAAGATAGAGGAATAGAGATTCAAACAAAACAAGCCGATGGAGGAAAGGAACGACGAGATACAAGTAAAAATGAAACAGCCAACAAAAAAATCCCAACTGGACAAGGCAGAAGTTGAGCAGATTCTTTGGGTGCTGAAGAGGGAACAGACAAGTCATAGAAATGAATAGAAATAAAAATGTATTTCAGTGTACAAATTCTGATCATGAAATAATTTCAATCGGAAATTCTACTCCAAAAACTCCAACTTCGTTGTAAATGTTTACTTCGCAGTGTTTATACTGAGTTTTAATGCGAATATGAATACACAAATTCTTAATCTGTTCCTCACCTGTTCCTCCATACCTGGACCTAGTGGTTTGAAGCTCCAGGAGACAGACACTGATTTCTCTGTCACCGGATGGCTGGATTTGAAGGTGCATTTGAGTCGAACGGACGTCCCGTTAACCGCCGTCAGATCTTTGGGTGTGGACACCTCGATGGCCAAAACGTGATCCATGTCTGGAAACACAGTGCAGGTTGGTCAGAGAGTCTGCGTTCTTATCTCGAAAACTCTGCGATCCTTTCAGTAGCACCAGCATGTGAACAACAGGGAAAAGCTCCTCAAAGGCGTGCTGTGGATTTCTTGTTTCAAGAAACGACCAACCAAAAAACTCCAAGCTTTACACCTCTGGCACTGGAGATTCCATCCATAAATCTCCACCATATCAACGACTTCACCTATTTTTTAAATTGTTTAATATCTGGCACTCACCGTTCAAGTCACTGTTGAAGCTGTTACCATGGAAACAATTCCAGATTTCATCCTGTAGTTTGTAGCCGCACTATTTTCAGAACTTCTGACCAATCAGAACCAAAGAAACAAGAACAAGAACATCTTCACTCGTTCACACATCTGTGAGGGAGTAAGTGACACACAGGGGTGGAACAGCTATGCGTGAAATGTTTGAGAGCTGGAGCTCAACACATCTGAGGCTCAGAGCTTCAGGACTGTGGGTCTTGGCTGGAGTGCCTTCAGTGACATCACCATCATCACCTTCATCTTGTTTCTCAGTTCATAACTGTTCAATAGATGACGTTTTCCACTTCCATTAGTTTAAGATTCAAAGTCAGAGTGAACTTGTGTGTGTGTGGCATAGTGCACTGTACATTTTTTCAGTACAAACTTGGCTGGATAGAGAGAGAAACCTCTCTCTCTCTCTCTCTCTCTCTCTCTCACTCTTGCTCTCGCTCTCTTTCTCTGAATGTGCCACTTCTGCTTCAGTAACTAACACACGTGGGAATACAATCACACACAAATGCAAATTAAAGACTTACTGAGTGTTCGGCGAGGTTCCTGTTACATGAGCACTACAACCAGCACACACTGTATAAGGAGATACTGAGTCATAACTTTAGCAATGTGTCTGTTACAAGTGCAAGTAAATACATCTAAAAATCAGAATATTTATCATGTTTCTGGTCGTTTGTTTTTCACTCATACAAAACTCACTGGGAAAAGAAACATGAGTTTATTAGATGCAGCACATCAGGCCACGTTTACTGCGTTCTTTCGTTCTTTGGTTCATGGACAGCATCTGCTTCATGTTGGTCAGAGTTGCTGTGGTTTCAGTGACATATTTATATTTTCAGAAAACAGAACCAGTGTTCGTTAACAACAAAAATACTCTGACGTTACTGGATGATGTATACATGGGATTGGTCACCACCAAACACCACCAAACACACTCTCAGAACCTCGAGTGTGTGTTTGGTGGTGATGTTGACGGACTTAACACAGGCACTGAAAAGGCTTCTGGGATTGATTTATGAGGGTTGTTTCACAAGCGAAGTTCACAAAAATCAAAGATGCTCACAACAACATGTTAGAATTCACTCACTTACTTTTCCACCAAAACAATTACACAACCGGAGGCTCCCGGTTAGCATTCCTAACATGCAGACGTCACTGTTCCAGGATTCCGTTTACCCGGAGTTTACAAACACCCGGGGAACCGTTTCACATGCGAGACCTTTTCATCATTGTACAGCATTTTCTAACACAGCTCTGCTAAATTCTGAAAGGTGTTGCTTCATTTTCTACAACTGCAGCCCAGGTTCTAGGATTTCATCAGTTAGCATCTTGTTTTGTTTAGCTTGTTTTGCTGTTTAAAGAATAAAATGTGTGCGATTGTTGATGTGGTGAACTTACTGGTTCATTTATGGAAGAAAGCATGGTCAGATATAATTCTGTAACCAAACAGCTAGCAAAACATGTTGTGGAAAAGCATGAGTCTCAGTTTTACACCTCTGCCTGGTGAAGGCTGTCTAAGAGCGGTCATACCAACAAGAGTTCAAAAGTGCAACGCCGAACATGATGCTACCACCACCATGCTTCACTGTAGATGGGTGTGAGGTTTCAATGAACCCGGCTGTGAGGAGTGTCCAGTATAACAATGACACTAATCTATTTTATCTATAATCTTAGTTTCTCAGACTGAGTTTGACATGTGACTGAGGTGCTACGACTTGACATGTTTTTCTATTAAAATGGCTTTACTGTTTCAAACTGGGCAAAAAATTCAAGGTGACATGCGAGTAAACATGCCGCTTAGATATACACTGAGTGTAGTTTCATGGACATTCCACAATGTTAAACGTAACTTTACACAGATTTTTTAAAAAAATCCACAATATTCATGTGTGAAACAGGAAGACTGGAATCACCAAAAGCTGTTATTGAAGGTGAAAGCAGGAGAGACTGTTGTGTCTTTAAAGTGTCCTGAAAAATCTTCAACATTCAACTGACCTTCTGAAAATGCATCAGAATAAACCGAAATAATTTTAGATTAAATATCTATTACATTGGGTTGAAGTTGGAAAAAAAAAAAAAAAAAAAAAGAAAAACACTTTCCAGAGCTTTTAGACGTCTGGTTGGTAGTAGGGAGAGGGTGTCAAAATACACAGACACAGACACAGACACACACACACACACACA
>JAOTRN010000030.1:11604156-11614156 GCA_028566695.1 Bagroides melapterus
CACACACACACCACACACACACCACACACACACCACACACACACCACACACACACCACACACACACCAACCACAGTGAAAAATAGTTGTACAACGAAGGCATGCATTTGAAGTATTTAACCTGTAATCTCTTAACACCTGGTGCATTGTGGGAATTGTGTGCCCAGTTTCTCCAGCAGCTTGTCCAGCTTGCCTACAGGTTGCGGGTTGGACGGAAGAGCCTGGGGGGTGGGGATTCTTACTGAGGCCACTGGTCCCGCCCCTGGTGCGAGACTACCCATGGTGCTCACCGGGGCTGCAGGGACAGCAGTGTATGGTATGGTGTATGCAGGGGGGCTATAGGCTGTAGTGGGTGCACGGATGGATGTGGGCATGGCTGCCCTAGGTACAGGGATGTACTGCTCCAGGGTGTGTGGAGTGAAGTCTGCTGGGGTGTGTGAAGAAAGCGGAGGGGGAGTGTGTCTGTGGGCTGAGTGAAATGGAGGCTGGGTCACTGCAGGGTGAATTGGAGTGCATGGCGTGAAATTCAGCAAATCAATCTAGAGAGACAGAGAGAGAGAGAGAGAGAGAGAGAGAGAGAGAGAGAGAGAGAGAGAGAGAGAGAGAGAGATGGTATAATATTTTAAATGATGCCTTTGTGATTAGAAAGTCGTTATACACAACACAGACAACACACACTAAAACTCACCATGGGTATGTAAGGGAGAAGAGGAAGGGGGATTTTAGGCAAACTGTCCAGCTCCTTCCCCTGGAGAAGCTGCTTAAAATTTTCATTATATGATGACTGAAATAACAACACAGATAAGAAGATTAGCAGATTTACATGAATAACCATCTTAACATTATCATAGCAAGCAGTAGCACCCACTTGTAATCCAGATGCACTAACCCCACCCCTAGCCATACCCCATCCATACTTCAGGTGCATTAGCCCCACCCCTCACCTGTAGTTTTCCCAATCTGATACGAATCATCGTCACATTTTTCTCCCATTCAATTTGATGCAGCTTGCTCTGAGGTGAAGTGTCTGACCTGACCAAAGAGCAGATATTACGTTAAAACACACACAAACACACACACACACAAACAATTAATCAGTCAGGAATTTTTATCACTCTTACCTGAGACTGCTTAGATATCTTTCAGCTTCTGCAATCCAATCTTCTACCTGAGAAACAGCTAAATCTCTCTGAGACTCTAAAGCAGCCCTCTACACACACACACACACACACACACAAAATGCATGTCATTTATCCAATAATCATCTAAAGTGTCTGATATATAACAAATTTTTTCTTTGCCTTGCTGACCTCATCCCTCAGAGCTGCCTGATTTGATTCTTCAACTTGTCTAGAGAGTCTCTGCATCTCCTGACGCAAAGCAGCAATCTCTTGCTCCCAAATAAATCTGTAACACACACACATACATACATACATACATACACACACACACACACACACACACGCTAAATGATTAGAAATGATTATGTAATTATTGTTCCAAATTAAAACACTGGAATATTTTCTTGAATATCTCCATGACGTATTCGCTAGTGGTTTTCAACAACAGAAACTCTTACTTTTCATTTCTCTGCTCCTCCATATGCGTCTTCAGTCTCACTTCTGCATCCTCTAGATCTTGGGTCAATCTAAAACACACACACACAGACGCGCATGCGCACACACACACACATTTTAACACTAAACACAAAAACAGAAACACAAGATCAATACACCTCTCTTCGTTATTTTTTTTTATTTTTATCTTCTCCTCACCTTCTCTTCATCTCCAGCTTTTGAGTCTTCTCTGTGGTGAGCTCCTCGACTTTGGCACTGAAGTGTTTTCGCATTGTCTTACTGCTGTTTAGATCCAATTTCAAACGCACTGACTCGATCTTATCTAAGAGAGCCTGGAAAAAATCCCAACAAATCAAATCAATTCAATTCTCAAAGTCAAACCTACCCCGGAATGAGCAGACCAGGAAACAAATGCAAACAAATGCAAGAGACTTGGTATTTAAGAATTATTTAAGACCAAACCCGATGTTGTCGCTGTTTGTCCTCTCTCAACTTCTCCAAATTTTCAATTTGACTCTTGTACTCAAGCTCTTCATCAGTCTGCTGTTTCTCCAGATACTCGCACTGCTCCACCAGCTCACCGCTCTGTTCCACCAGGACACGCTAGAGAGAGAGAGAGAGAGAGAGAGAGAGAGAGAGAGAGAGAGAGAGAGAGAGAGAGAGAGAGTTTAATATCCAATGAACATGCACTGGAATGCAATTAGAACTATAAAGACTAATTAAAGCTTAGTTAATAAACACTACTTTACCATTAAATGTTCCCAGCTGTCATTGGTGTTGACACATTTTTCTTGTGTCCAGTCATCAGTCTGTGTTGGAGATAAGAGTTAGATCAGACACACAGATCAGTCAGCAGTCATCTATTCCCTGAAATGGACTGAAGAATTTATAACACTGGGTTCATTTCGTTCGGACGGAGTATTACATTTCTGCTGTACATTTCATTGATGTTGAGTTAGGGGATTAGTCAAAACTGAGTGATGAAGCAGTGTTTTTGTTTTTCATCTTCTTACAAAACTCCTTTTTTAAATCCATTTTTTCCATTTGCAGTTACTTGATTCGTTTACGCAGCACAGTTTAATTTTAATCCTAAAAAAAATAACAAAATATTTAAAGAAATATATTATGGATTAATATTTTAATAGAAATGACCTGTGCTTTGTACCCGGAAGTGCTCTTACAGAAAACTATTCAACTCGTTCTGATCAATTGAAAACGAGAATACAACACACGTTAATTGGACAGGTAGTGTAGAATCTTTGCCAGATTTCTAGGTTGTTTGTTTGTTTGTTTGTTTGTTTGTTTTTCCTACCTGTACATCCTGCTCTTTGGTCTCTGTATTGATCGGCATTATGTTCAGTACTCCGTGGTTGTCCAACACGACTTCCGGTATGTCCACGCCAACTTCAAACGGATATGGAGTGTACCAAAAACCATCCACGACCTCAAAATACGGTGCACTGGAAAAGATTTTTTTTTTAACAAAAATGTGACCTGTATATGTTTAAACAATTTATCAAATTTAAATAATTTATTTACGCTTACGTTTTGTCTCGCGCTGTGTACCTAATTCCTTTAGGTAGTCAAATCTCGCGATATTTAAGTATGTTGCTTAAAAGTAAAATAAAAACAACATAATAGTAATAAATGTTTCAGGGATTTATTATTTGTCGTTCAACCGACCCGTTTTATGTCAAGTCAGAATTTATCGTTAAAAATAAATTCAGACGTTAAATCACAATGTAAGATAAGTGGCACTGCGCGTGCGCGGGATTCTGTTCTCAGCGATGTGTTTAATGTAAATCTATGTTGCCAGGTCCGTTGTTTTCCGATAGAAAATTCTTACATTTACAAATGTCCAGAGCATCATTACTCTTTCAACATATTCAAACATTGCTAAGCTTTGAAATTTTCCAACCAGCGTATGTCTCAAATGTCTAACAAATAATTACATTTCCCAAATATCCACCGCATCTAAAATAAAATTAGGATTTTTTTTTAGGAAAACCCAGTACATCATTAAACCTCAAAAATGTCTGAGCCATCTTTAAAGTTCCCAAATCTCTCAATTTCACAAATGTATTATACATAATTCCCAAATCTCCAATATATTCTTAAACATCCCAAACAGATTACTAATATTTACACATTCCAAATTGAAAATGAATCCCTAAACCTCAATGTCCAACACTAAATTTCTGAGATTCTGAGGCATTATTCCAAATGTCTATCACATCCCAAAACATCCAAAAATGACAAAATCTGTTGATTATATAAGGGACAAGTTTTAGATTCTCTTATAGGATTCTTCATTAACCTTTTTTAGCATGTAGACGGGCCATCAATACAGATTAAAGATTAAGCTAAAACAGTCTAAATATATACTTAAAGAGGGTTTTATTCGTTTATTTATCTGTGTATTTTTCTCCTTTGAACTTACCAAGCTGGGTCCTCTTCATAATTCATATCAAATATATCAGGCTCCATGTCTAGGAAATGCAATTATACAGAAATTCATTCAGATGAGCTCTCATGGTAGTTTACAGGCTTGCATCAAATTGCCTCTTTATTTACATCACAGAAAACTAGATAAACTTTCCTTTCAGTGTATCAGAAGCAAAAGTGAAACTGAAGCAACAACGCAATTCAGAACCAAGTGCCCACCTCTAGATCTGGATCATGTAAAAGAAGCAGTTTAAATGCCTTCAGATTAAAAAAAAATATATAGTAATTACTCGAAAACTAGCCAGAACATCAGAGAACAGACAGATGTTTATGAGGATATGAGCGTCAGTCCAAACCCTGATGAGAAGCTGACGTTTGTATGCTAATATGAAATTTGCATACCAGGTTAAATGCCTACTTTCTGTATAAGTATGTCGTATATAGCAATGAATCACTGTTTAATGTGGGGAATTTCCCAATATTTCTTAAAATCAGGACTCCAGGGAAAATTCTGTATGTAAATTTCGGTGCAGTCCAGATCCCCGAATTACAGGGGTCTGGTGGAACCATTTGGCTCCGCCCACTTTGATGATGAGCTGAATTATAACTGAATCACAAAAAGGATCCAAAAACATGTTTCGATTTATTATTATTATTATTATTATTATTATTATTATTATTATTATTACAAATATTTTTTGGTCTTTAAATATTTAATGAGCACGTTTAATCAAAATATAAGGCATTTGATTTGTTCAGTTTATTGTTTGTTTGGTTAAAAACAGGATGTTTAGCGGGGAAAAAGCAGAAGGAAAGAAAGGGAAGTGTAGAAGTTTAGATTAGTATAAAAAAAATAGTGCTGGAAAGCAGTCAAACCTTTTAAAGGATATTTATTCAAAATATATTTATTCAGTGCTTTTTTATGTAACCAGTGACAATCGTGAATTTTTAATATCTTTTATATAGAATGTTTTATATTTTTATTTATTTTTTTTTAACTTTGATAAATTGCTTATAGAGGAAAAAGTAATATAGCTAGGGTGAGCGCTTTATACAGTATTGATTTATAACTGATTCACTGAATGGTTTAGAATCTTTTTTCATGCACTTCTGTGCTTCTGTATCCCTTTTTTTGTCTTTACACAGATGTTCGTCTACTGTACACCTGTACACCTGTACACTTCTTCACGTCAGCCCGATCGTGTCCGTGGTCCCGCTTCTGCAGGCTTCCACTTGGGTAGATTATCAGACATTGACACCGTTAACACTCTGGAAAAATCTTCAAAATCTTACATTGGCGAGTCTCCATGTACTTAATCATCTTTTTGTATTAATGTTTATTTGTTGCGTTTTCTATTTCTTTATTTATCTTTTTCCTTGTCCTGTTCTGTTTCCAGTCCTGCAAAACCAGCAAGGTTTTCAAACCCCGAAAAAGCTCAGGAAGCCAATGAAAGAAGTTGAAATGATCAGAAAGGTAGTCGAGTTTCTCACCTATAAGTGCAGTTTGAATTCTTTACAGAATTAAAATAATTTTAGTTCAGTTGTAGTCAAACAGCAGCAGATGGCAGTCTAACACTGACATATTTTTTCACTGCTCCGAAAAGGAAAGGATGCGTTCAATTTAATTCTTGAAAGATTATTATTATTATTATCATTATTATTATTATTACTGTGCTGCACTGTTATAGGGATGAAGGCGCTATAGCCACGCCCCGAGCAACTTTATCACTGTGATTGGACTGTGATTGGGGAACTCCTGCAATACACTAATGACAGGAAAATCAATGGAGCAGGAAATTCCATACACTTCTGATGCAAAGTCTTAGTTTAACCCTTAGGTTGACAACAATTTATGTAATAAAAAAAAGAATCTTTTTATAAATTTTTAATCCACCCTTGACAGTATTGTTCATATATAAGATTTTTTTTGTTATTTCTATTAAAAAATTCAATTGTATTTGTTAAGAATAAGTGTTTATTATTTTAATCACTAGTTAAATTTAAGTTTGTGTGTATGTGTGTGTGTGTTTGACATCAGTTTATTTATAAAGGTCTAATCCTAAATTATAGAGCCGCCTAGACATTATTGGTTTTGTATGATAATTTTTGTGGGTTGTTTAATGTTTACAATAAAAAATCCAATTGTGTTTGTTAAAGAACAAGTGTTTTTATATTTTTTTTCTGTAAATAAGGTTCGATCTGTGTGTGTGTGTTTGACAACAAT
This sequence comes from Bagroides melapterus, assembly GCA_028566695.1. Lineage (NCBI taxonomy): Eukaryota > Metazoa > Chordata > Actinopteri > Siluriformes > Bagridae > Bagroides > Bagroides melapterus. The sequence continues at coordinate 11,610,402 of JAOTRN010000030.1, forward strand.
TTACTTAAAAAAAGTCTATGGGATTTTAAATTTTTTGATGTTTTTTGCTCAGTCATGGTCATATAGTTGGTTAAAATTAAAAAATATGTATTCCATCATATTGCCTAGGTTGTGCTGAAAAAATGGGTATAAGATACTCTATATTGTGCAATTGCAAACCCTTGATATAGTCACTAAAACATAGTGATGCAAAAGTATTGGAAAACTGCTGTGATCCCTAAGGGTTAATTCCGCTGGACAAGTTTAAGTGAATCCTTATTAGTAAATCTGTTGGGTTCTCAGACAGGATGTCCTGAACACCTGGAAACACTGTGTGTATGTTGGAGCTGCTAAAATGTTTTGATGAATGTAGTTTTATTGTTTCTTTTGTTGTTGTTGTTGTTGTTGTTGTTAAAGGAAGCATGTGTGAAGCAGGAAGGAAGATTAATCAGGCTGATGAAATTCCTCAGGAATCCTGTTGTGGTCATAGATAAGAAAAGTGTTTTAGGAAGGAAAAGGAAGTTTGGAATGAAGGAGGGATGATGTGAACAAAAAATGAAATGAAAGTAGACTAGGAATCTAGGAGACCCGGCTATAACACTTTTATACCGGGCGTGTGATTGTTATACTAACGTCGATCCAGTCAAGAACTTGCTCACAATAAACACTGAGGAAACATACCGAGGTATAACCATGATAATGAGCACAAGTGGTAGGATTATAGCGATTGGCTAGGTGACTTAAATGCTGCTCTTGAACTTAACTGCGTTGATTATTTTATTATGAAGTAACTTGGCTTCATCTTCGGTTAGCTTGAGCTGAGGTTCTGACATGCTAGCAATATGAAATCTATACAATTTTAATCACTAACAGATGTAACCAATTAATGTCATATGGAGGAAACCAAATATGGTAGACAATTAGCAACTAGCGGCTAATCTACTGAGATTTTTCTGGTTTTCATGTTCCTGTCAGTGTTCAAGCAAAACATTTTCAAAATCCTTTGTTACTATCAGAAGGAAATGATCAGTCCTACACACCTTCTATTTAAAATACCATCAGCTAATGTATTTGTGTGTTCGAGCAGCATTAGCATTTCCTTGTAAACACTGTTGCTATGATACACAGCTGTGGAGAGATAAGGAAGCAGTGAACAAGCGAACCTTGCATATATATACTCTATGAGAACTAGATTTCCTCTCAGAGGTGGTTATTTTTAGAAGCTTTCATTTCTCTGTTGCAAATCAGCCACAATATGTCGCTTTAGTAGCATATGAGTATAAGAAGACTAAAGTGTGTATAGCAGAAGGGTTGTTATTTCAGTCTAATCATCAGTCAAGATGTGTAAATAAAGATGGATCTTCTGAGAGTTAACATCAACATGTATTCAGATTTGTGGAGAAATATCGAGCCCAAGAGTTCTATATGGAGTTTTTGTTAACGTGGTTAACACACTTAAATCAAATAGTAATCTGTATCCTATGTTTTAATGTCCAAGAAACTTCCAATGTAGCCTGAAATACAAAAGGCAGAAATGTATGAATATGCAAATTTACCCATCATTTAAACCCATCATTTATTTACTGCCAAAGTTGATACCACCTTGATAGCTAATAACGCATGCTATGTGGCTGAGGGTAAACCTCACCTTCACACCATCCTGTAAAAATCTGCATACAGACACCACAAAATCCTCTCATCAGCTCATATGTCTACTAAAATATCGTCAGATTTATTCAGAAAATACTGAAAGATTTGAAATGTGTTGTTTGTCATCATTTTTTATTTGTTCCAATTTCAATAATCTTATTCTTATTTAATAAGAATTAATGTTTATTTCATTTGACTCATGTTTGTAATGTCCCCTGGAAAGTTAAATCAAAGGCAATCCTCCTCACATCCTCTCCCTTATCCTCTGTAATAATCTATGCGGGTATGTGACAGAGTTCCACCAAACAAGCAAAACGAGTTGAACTGATACCAAAAGAGAGGAAGGAGGGATTTTTAGCTTATCTCATCTCTCCTCTTTTCTTACATAACAGTAACCAACTTGTCCTAATCCCAAAATAAGCAAATCTAAATCTCTTGATTTAAAGAAGTCAGATGTTCTGTTTGGTTTTGATGGAAAAAAAATTTATTTGAAAAATCATCTGTTCAATTGATATACAATGAACAAACAAACTGAGATTAGGGTCATATATATTAGCATTAGGCTAATTTGAGATGAGTTTTAGTTTTTTCCTGGAATGTAGCAGAAGTTTACGTCCTCAGGACTACGTTACTGTGTGTTTGTTTAATACAACGGTAAAGTGATTATTCGCATATTTTTGGTCCCTGCGATTGTCCAGTTTGTTTTTCAGGCTGAGTGGTTAGAACTGGGTGCGTGTTTAACACTCTGACAGCGAAGTAGGTCAAAAATCATGAACTTTAGTTGATGATTTGACGTTGCAGTCCGTAGCCAGTCATTCCTGCCTGTGATGCTCCTCTGTTCGAGCCCATCTGCAGGCCAATGACACTCTGACCCTCCTTCAGCTGCTCCTCCGTGAACTCCCGCCTGTTCTCTTGCGCTTTCCTAATAAACACAAATGAACATTTTCAGTCACTTGAGTGTGCTTATGTCTGATCTAATGTCAGTCACAGTCTGATCTTATATTTGTGATCACAAGCTGGTTTTTCAGGACCTTTTCTTAAACAATCATTTGTGTGACTGATTAATTTGTAGACCACTTGTTGTAGGCCACTTGTAGACGACCGGGGGATTGTGAGGACACTTGACATTTCCCTGTCTTTGAGGACTTGGATCTGTTCGGTCCTCATAAACAACTAAACACACACGCACGTGCACAGAAAGTTAATGTTTCAACTCTATCATGAAACTGTTGCTTAACCCTACACACTGTGGCTGCATTGTGTATGTATATGTGTGGGGGGGACTTATAGGATTTTTCAGAACTACAGTACTGTGTAGGTTAAGGACAGATGAGGTTTTATTTACAGGTTTCTATGGAAGCTTGTGTGTGTGTCACTGTGTGTTGTCAAGTTGCCATAGTGATCAGTTGACTGGGTCCAAGAGAAAACAGGAAAAGGAAGTGGTATTACTCACCTATGGAACCAGTTGGGGTCACCACGGTAACAGCCATCAGTCTTGGTAACCGCCAAACTTCCCAGTGACATCAGGGTCATCTGCACTGCTGCCAGATCTTTACCTACACACACGCACACACACACACAGACACAGCGTCACAGTCTGTATAGTATAGATCACCTTCAGCACTTTAAGGGTGTGTCAGAAAACCACACCATGTTTTATATATAGGCCAAATGAGAGAGAGGTGGTGTGTCACTGGGACACTATGTACAGCAGTGCATTGTGGTACACTGTAGTCTAGATAAATTTACTTTCTATGGAAAATTAAAAAAAGTTCACAAAATTGTTACATCAGTCTTTCAAATCAATTTTCAGTTCATGATGATGAACTCGTAACTCGTATCTCAGAACATCCATAGTTCTACAGTATAAAGTTTTCAAAAGCGAGTAAGGGATGGAGGACTCACCCTCCCAGAGGTCCACCGTCTGAAATATGTCGCTTTTGGTGACTCCGTATTTCTCAGCAGCTGTGAGGAACTGAGAGATCAACTCCATCTGCTTGAAGGCCATGCTGGAGCTCTGGATCTTCTTCACTGGTTTTGAGTCCTTATAGAGGCTGTTGATGAGCTCACACAAGACCTGCAGACACAATGGTGGAGAGACGAGTGGAGAGAGTAGAGGCAGGAGA
>JAOTRN010000030.1:11619156-11620236 GCA_028566695.1 Bagroides melapterus
CTTTTTTTTGTTTGTTTGTCTGTGTTAAGATTTTATTATTTATTATATATTATTTATTATTTTATTTATTGTTTTTACAAATTTAATTGAAATTGCATCATTATTTAACTTAGGGGGGCATAAAGACATAAGACATAAAGGTAGAGAGGAGATTCAGAGAGAAGGACAGAGAGACACAGGAGAGAAACAGAAAATTATTGAGAGAGAGAGAGAGAGAGAGAGAGAGAGAGAGAGAGAGAGAGAGCGATAAGGACACAGACAGATCATCAGAAAGTGAATGACGCAGAATGTTACAAAAAGCTAAAAACAGATGTCATTGCTCATTATCACTATTACAAACACACACACACACACACCACTCCTATCCGACACCAGATGTCTTCGGGTCTCATCCTAACATGCACCATGATGTCATTAACTAGCTACGCAAAGTGACTGTGTTATAGTCTGACACACACACACACACACACACACACACACAGTAACAGACCATCACTGAGTCACACTGTGCTGTCAGCTGTTAATATTTCCTCACTGTCTTCATCATCATTCTCATAAAAAGCAGCAGCATTAAAACTCACCACAGTAACTAAACTTTGAATCTATTTCCTGGCATCTTTGACCTTCTTGCTAGCACACAGATGCTAATCCTACAGTCAGTGTAAAGGCACAGTGACAAAGCCACATTTCTCTCAGGTGTGTTACGGTGTTTCAGCATCTTCACAGAGTGAAGAGGTAAGAAAATGTGGCATAGATATAGCGAACAGATGAAATATTTACCTCACAGGGAAAAAAAAGTAGAACAATAAAAACAAAAAATGATAATGAAACTAGAGCTAGCTAGAAGTGATGGAAATGTTTCACAAGACAAAAACATTGAGAATATAAACATTTTCCTCAGATTTTTTGATAGAATGTTTAGGCTAAAATCAGACATGAGGAAACACTGAGGTTTCTGTGGAAGGCAGATGGATTAGCGTAGTGTATGCTAATCTTAACTGCCTTCCACAGTAACATCAGTGTTTCCTCATGTCTCTGCTGTCAGAGAGAGAGAGAGAGAGAGAGAGAGAGAGAGAGAGA
>JAOTRN010000030.1:11620336-11637719 GCA_028566695.1 Bagroides melapterus
AGAGAGAGAGAGAGAGAGAGAGAGAGAGAGAGAGAGATCCCTATGAATCACTTCTCATAAACACAGTAAAAAGCAAGACATAAACGGTGATGCTCTGCTCCAGCTGGCTGCTCGCCTCCGAACATCCGCAGCACTTCTGCCAGAAAGCACTGTTTACATAATGTTCCCCAAGTCAGCCAAGGCATGTCTCGCATCAAACTGCAAATTTAAATGATCAGCACTCGTTTACTGTATTCTGTCCGACATGCTGTTATTTACAACGCTAATTAATCGTCATAGCAACATCTCAGAACCGAAATTATTTCCTTCTGGGGGCGTGGCCTAAAGTTGGAAGCTAGAATGCCACAATAAAAATTAGACTGCATTTAATTTAATTTCATTAAATTAATTAATTCATTAATTTCATTTCATTTCATCAACACTTGTGGGTTTAGTTCACGCTGCCACGGCTGCATTTAGACCCACACACACACACAAATATACACACTTACACATAAGAAGACACCTAGCCAATGTTTGTAGTCGCACATAAGCTCACATAAGCTCAGAGGGATCTTCGGTCTGTTTGTTTTTATACCTTTCTGTGTGTTTTGGAGCAAATGTGGGTTTATGCTGGAAGCCAAGTGTTTCTGTTTTTTTAGTGTGTGTGTGTGTGTGTGTGTGTAACACAAAAAAGACATTTTTAATATTTAGAAGTAACACAAAAAAAATGAGATGAAATACCTCCCAGACAGGAAAGGATTAATTCCAGTGAAATTGGCAGAAACCATCTAAAACAGTGGAAGTATCTTTTTTTTACTTGATGGGATAAACACTGTAGTTTTACACCCGCTCAACCAAACCAAATAAACCCACAAGTTTCACACTAAGTAAACAGACTTTATAACTGGGACTGGATGTTCCTTTCTGCAAAGCGATACTTGGGCTGTTCAGAAATAGTTCTTTTCATGGGGAAACGTTAAAAAGCTTAAATATGAAATGTATTTCAGAATAAAAATAAATAGCATGCTGAAGTTGTTGGTTTGTTAAATCATTGACAAAAGAGAAACATGGTTCTAGGTTAACTAGACCAAGAGAAAACAAGAAAGATACAAATCTACAAACAGCAAACCAAGCATGCAGCAATTACCTACACACACACACACACACACACACACACACACACTGAGGAGAGGATCAATGAGAACTGAGTAGAAAATCAAATCCAAGTGAACCAAAGTCAAACATTGTGTAAGATGTTCAAACCAGATCGAAGAACATAATCCCTAAAGAATGTTGTGGTGAAAAAAAAGATCCACTGATACAGAGAAAGTCCTACATTCAGTGCGAACCCAAAACAAAGAACCCACAAGATCCTAGAATCAGTTCTAAACAATCAAAGGACTGAGTGAAAATGAGATTTCATTAGACACTTAGACCCAGATCCAAATCCAATATAATCCAGGAGCAACATGACATACACATAACTCAGGAAATAAAGGCAATAATTTTACTGAACAAGGCCCAGACCCCAGAGTCCAAGATCCAGACTTCACAAGATCTAATGCTGAGACCATGCAAGATCCAAAGATCCAAAATACAGAGCATTAATTAATACTGTCAGGTTCCAAGGCTTCAAACATGGAGCAGAGACCCAGACTACATAATCTAAGACCAGCAATAACAATAAATTACACTGATCTAGAACCAACATGAAGATAGAATCTTGACAGCATCAATCAACCCCAAGACACTCAAAATCCAGAATTCACAACATCCAAGACTAAGTGCAATCAAAAGTCAAAACTCTTGACATTTCACTGACATGAAAAGTACACACAGTACACACTGAGTAACAATGAAACCTAAAAACAGCACATGGTTTTCATTTGAGGATATATTTTATTTGGGAATATTCAATGTTATGTAACAGATACAGACAGAAAGTGAAATACATCAGCAGAAATCTTGCCAGCAGAGAACATTTACTTTCTCTTTATAGTCAGTGAGATATCAGGTGAAGCTTTGCATCTCACTTAGTTTAACATTATTTATATGAACTTTAGCAATTTTCACGGTGGTTACCGATTATTAGATTAAAAATTAATCACGTTGGTTTTAAGAGAAGACAAAAGCTACAGAAGCTCTCACAGCAGCTCAAAGCTACAATGTTAGTGATGAATGCTATAAGGCACTAAGATTAGGAAAGCAGGAGGAAAAGCGTTTGTTGTATGAGACACTGCTGGAATGCGAGAGAGAAGGTTGCTCAAGTGTTAGCAGAGAGGAAAATATGCAGGAAGTTCCTGTGAAAGGGTTGTAGCTGTTGAGGTTAGTTTAGTTTGTTCAGTTTAGCTTGTCCATGTACGTATGAAGCAGATATACAGCGTCCATAATACACAATAATACATGCATCAGGATGATCAGAACCGGCTCCGTCCTCTCATCTCATTTCATCTCATTCTCCTTCTTTCACTTTGTCCTCGTAAGTGCCCTGGCCTTTGTATGCACTCACATAGCCGCTGGTATCAGGGATGTCCTCTCTTCCTGCTTTGCCTTTCCCTTTTCCTGTCTCATCAAAGCGTTCCTTATGAGATCCGGTGAATTTACTGCTGTCCGTCAAACGGTCCACAGCTCCCGCCTTCGCCACTTTCTAAACACACAGAGAGAAAAGAGGCCATACGGACTGTTGTGAGACTACTGTTTATACATATGTGTTGATTGATTAAAGAAAAAACATGATCATGGTTGTCAGGTCCTCACCGTGACACCCACGTTAGCAGGCTCTTTGCCTGCAATGAGGCCGTAAAGGAGCTGCTGGGCCTCTTCCTGACTCTTCCCTTTAAAGCGCTTTGGAGCCAACTCCACCAGCGCCTGGGTTAACTGTTCGAAGGTAATCACACGTGCAGACTTGGCTCTAAAACACACACAGATATTTGCATTCCATTTCCATTCTAAACTTCCTCCTGATTTATTTCTTGCCAAACCCCACTCGCTAAATGGGAAGATTGCGTGACATCTACAATTTGGGATAGGAAGTGAAGTGTCATGGGGGAGCTGAACGTACGTCAGGAGATCATCTATCTCTCATTCTCTCATGATAACTGAAACTACAGTATTAGTGTTACAGAGACTGATTCTTCAAATTTGGCCAAACCATAACCTCCTGAACAATGTGTTCCAGGATCATTCTCTTGCTATATATATAGCAATATATTAGCATATTAGCATCTTAAGGATTTAAGAAAACCCACTTGACTTTGCTGAAGACGATGTCTATGTCAGTGGTGGTGACGCCCTTCCCGTCTATCACCTTGCAGTCCTTGCACAGCTTGGCAAAGTTTTTCCCGCTCATCTCCTTCCCTGTGGCTTTGGTGTCTCCGTGCACCGCAAACTTCTTGAATGCCGTCTCAACCTCAGCCAAAGACGCCGATCCGGAACCTTCCGCCATGCTGCTGGAAGACATAAATGTACTGTATCTAGATGTATCTAGATCTAAATATGTAGATAAATATTATAGAAAAGTAGTAAATATGGGGGAACGTTTTACCTAGCTAGAATTAATGTTCCAAGAGAAACAACAGAAAATTATTAAGAATATGAATTCCAGTCATGTTTTTGTAAATTACTGACTAAAGAATTGCTATGACCAAAATGAAACAGTAACTTTAGACTTAGCGTAGACTGCTTACTGCTACTTCTGTAACTTCTACTGTGTTGAGAAACATTGAAATTATGTCACAACATTGAGCGAACAGGAAGGCTCCACTTGTGAAGAAGAACACCAGAAGTGTGATGTGTACATCTTCAATTTCATCATGAACACAGCTAACACAGTGTATTCGTTATATCTTGTATATGGACAACGTAAAGGTGCAGCGACTGTGGAAATGACACCAAAGTATTGGGAATACCAACATTTCTCTCAGACACTTTGGCAAATTACTGAGAAAAACACACCAAAATTACACTATTGAATGCATTTAGCATAGACTCCTAACCGAAATTCAGAAATGCTGCTGTTTATGTGACAACTCCTAAGGTCTGAGCTAACAGTGTTCTCCTAAATGAGAAGTGAACACACAGCCTTGCATAAAGCAAATGTAAATTCCGCATGAGCCCATAAACTTTCCCTCATTTACTGCTAAAGAAATTGACCAGCTAATAGAGAGGTTCGCTAAACTCACTCAACGGCCACTCATTGTAAAAGCTCGCTAAAAGCATTTTAATTCACCAAATGACTTCAGTGATATCTCTCTGTTTCTCTCTCTCTCTCTCTCTCTCTCTCTCTCTCTCTCTCCCCAGACTACATTTTGATAGACAAATGTTTAAATATTTTTGTTTCTAATTTTCATTGAATGAACTGCTAAATACAGGAAGAAAGCTAAGAATAAAGTTGTCATTTTTCACCAAAGACCAAATCAACTGCACAGATTTTTCCCTCACACTGTTTTGTTATCTTTACTTTCGCACCGTACTTTCGCAGCTAATCTTGCTAGCACATAATAAGAAATAGATTTTATGTCATTCAAAAATACTCTTCTGTCAGGTAAGACAGACCTTCTTCACTTCTTAGCAGCATTAATCTCACATCTCTAGCGTAAATCTACAGAAGCAATCATCAGGCAGCAAACATGATCTGGCTGATGGACAAGGTTTGGGATCCACCCTTCTTACTGAGATTACGGCATAGTGTTCGTTTTCCCAGCATGTGTGTGTGTTTGTTATAAATAAAATGGCCTACCTGTGTTGTGGTGTGATGTGGGATGCTCCTAATCCTTATACTGTGATGCTTTCATAAGGATGCTGTGTGTGTGTGTTTCCTCCCCCTTCCCCTGATCTCCATGTACGTATCCATCTGGTGTGTGTGTGTGTGTGTGTGTGTGTGTGTGTGACGTAACCCAGAAAACGAGGAGGAAGGGAGGGGAGAAGGCACAGCCCAGCACAAAGCATGACATCATGGTCACTGTCTCACTCTTTTTTTCTCCCTCTTCATCATTCTATTCCAATTTGTGTGTCTTCATCTGTGTGTTTGTATTCACTGTCTCGAATTTCTTCTCGATATCTTCTTACTTCTTCTCTTTCTTCCAGCCTAAGCTGTCTGTTTGCTTGTCTCTTTCTCCATCCATCTTTCTTTCAGCTGCCACGCCCAAGTCAGACATTAAAACTGGCAAATCACATACACACACACACACACACACACACACACAGAGACTGACTAGAAGGAAATCTAATACAAGTTAAACGTTTAGAAATTAGAATAAAAAACTATTTTTATTTCTTTTTGTGTGTATTTTTTTTAATGCTCAGCAAATGTTAAAGAGAGCCTGTAATTTCACAGTCCTTAGAAATGTAACTTAGTAAAAAAAAGTTCCCCAAAACATGCTAATTGTTCCCTGCACACTCAAATGGAAACTCACATGGCACCAGGATGTGTATCATTGCCAGTCTAATAAGAAATCTCAAACAACCTATCTAGTTGTAGGCAGGAGTATTTACCAGAAGTGCTTAAAAGGGTTTCATATCAACAAGGAATCACGTTATTTGACTCAGCTGATGGCTATGATTCCACTCCTTCAGCTCATCTAAGACTGTGACATATATGGATGGAATTCCATCCATTTTCTCTAGCACTTATCCTACACAGGATTGCAGGACTTGGGGCACAAGGTGTGGGACATCCTGGACTGGGTGCCAACTCATCCCAGGTCACAATCATACACACTCATTACGGACAAGTTTGAAATGCCAGACATTCTACAACATATGTCTTTGTTGTAGTCACCACAGTCACCAAAGCACCAAAGCATAAGAAAAACATTCAAACCCCACCGAGGCAAGATTCAAATCTCAAACCACAAAGGTGCAAAACAAATGTGCTAACCAGTATACCAATAAAATAAGGCATGGCTTGAAAAATCTACAGAATATACATTAAAACCTGAGGAATACAGCTATCATTAGATGTTCTGCCACCTTCTACAGAACCTCATCCCACAAATTTACCAAGCTACCACTTGAAATCAGCTTTTCTTGCTGTTTTCTTGAGAATGGCTTCTCTTTCTTCATCGGCTGAAAAAAATGAATTGGAAACAGATTGGGAATAATTTTACTCCAATGATTTGCCCCAATAAGTTTGCAAGAGGCAGAGCAGAGGTTCAAACTGAATCCAGGGAGGGAAAATAAGTGAAAAAGCATTCTGTCCTGTAAATCCCAGAAACAATTGGTGTGAGGCTGGAATACACCCTTAATGAGAACCATGTACAAACATGCACAACTCAACACAACTTGTTCTCACCAGAGACAATTAAATGTAGCGTATCCACGTATTGGCATATTGGCTGGTGCTAGGAACCTGGAGGAAACCTACACAACACAACCTGCTCTACCACCTGTGCTGTATATTGCCTTGGGGTAAGGGTATCTCAGTGGTTAATGTTTTTTATGCTAGATCTGGAAGTTTGACCTCCTCAGTTTATTGGTGTGGTTAAATAGCTTTGCTTGCTAATGGTGCATTATGCCGAATGACTTTTCAAGAGGTTAATTAGTTTGTACTGGCTACAAACAGGAGAGAATTCAGTTGTGGACTTTCCCTGTGCCATAGTATCATGAGATCTGCTGAAATCCATATGACTACTTTCACTTCATTTCCCTCTCTGGGTTTCAGTTTGCACTCCTGCTCAGATGCAGAACACTTTTGTGAGAGAAATTCCTCACAATTCTTCTGCAGGGTGACTGGGGAAAAAGTTCCTGTTCAAAGTAATGTATGGTATGTAAAAGCAACAACGATTTTTATACAATCCAGATCCAGAAAAACAGATGTACATCAGGTACAGTCCTGATATTACTAATGAAAATTCTACCTTTACTTCTAAGCTACCTTCATGCTTCATGTATAAATCACCAGTTAAGATAATAGGTGTTTTTGAGGGCACAGAGTTAATGTCTTCTTCTGAGTATGGCCTCTGTATAGACCAACCCATGGTAGTAATAGTTCATGTAATCTATTTCTGCAAGCGAGCCAACATGAAACATGATCTTTAAACATCCTCTCTGGCATCTGTGAATCTAGAATCCACATGCCTAATGCTCTCTTGTGGCCATTATGAGCAATGCCCAATACCTTGCCCCATTAAAAGTGTGCTCAGAGCAAAGCGAATGTGGTATCTTCAGTACTGATCATTTTCATGTTGGCCATGTTTGTCTGTATCCTAATGTAAAATCGTAGATATTTATGGGCACTCCATGGTCATTTCATAGCTGAATTAATGACTGTGAACAGCATAATGCAATAGCTAGACTACTTCACAGGTTTGTCTGAGGTCTTGGTACAGATTTTGTCTCAGATCATTTAAAAAAAATTGGCCTTGAGAAGAATGGTGTGCAATTTTATTAAACAACCTTGCTTCTAATTAAAAATGTTCACATGAATTTGACCTTGACCAACATACTCACTGTCTCTCTCTGAGATGTGGAGTTGGTATTCCACATGTTATGCCAACGCCTACCTGCATAAACGTGTTTGTTGTTGACACTCTGCTGTCCACCACAAACGGAATGAAACTTGAGCACTGGGGCGAGGATTTGTGGGAACATGTGCAAGAAATGCGTACAAGCATCTATACCAATGAGGAGACTGTATCGTATGGTTAATTTACTTAGCTGGCTGATTCTCTCATTAAATTTGGTCTTCTGCCGTTGAAACAAGCAAAATAATGTTTATGCGTTTAAGTTCAAACATTTTTAATAGATACAAAGATCTGTAGATAAAAAGCATCCTAATGTAGTTATCCCAAGTAGGTTTTCAAGGGGTTCTCTTCTTCAAAAAAATAATATAATAATTAATTAATATATTAAATTAATATACAAGCTTAAATGGATTGCCCAGAGAGAAACTCAAGTGCATCACTTCATCCCATTTCATCTTTTTTGTTTCCATGCAGGTATCTTGCAATGTCTTGGAGATGTGATTCATGATTACCTCTCTCAGTGTAAACATGGTTATCAAGTGACTATCTCTGTTGACATACAAGCAAGGTCTTACATTTTCCTCCAGAATTTGTGTTTGTATAAATACAGTCACTGGTCTTCGAGTCTCCCACTCACCACACAGTTAACTTCTTGTTTCTTCCTTTCCTTTCCTAGCACTAGTTCCTGGAAACCATGGCAGACTCCTATATGTGTTGTCTGTGTGCTGATGCACTGAGGGACCCCATCACCATCCCTTGTGGAGATACATTTTGCCTGGAATGTATCAAGATCTACTGGGACCAGTTGGACCACCTGGGCATTTATAACTGCCCAGATTGTAGGGCAACTTTCACTCCTCGACCTGTCCTGCGCCGCAATGTGCCCAGTGTTAGTTCTCGTGAACCTCAGTCACCATTAACAGTGTTAACACCCTTTCCAGACCTCAAGAGGGACTCGTTGTGTGATTTCTGCACAGGCCGAAGGAACCGGGCAGTCAAGTCATGCCTGGTGTGTCTGGCATATTACTGCGAGACGCATGTCAAGCCTCACTATGAGTCAGCCACGTTCAAACGCCACAAGCTGGTCGATGAGACGGGGCACCTAGATCGTAAGATCTGTCCACAGCATGAGAAGAGCCTGGAGTTGTTCTGCAAATCGGATCAGATGTGTATCTGTGTTCTGTGCACAGTGAGGGAGCACCGTGGCCACAACACGGTTAGTGCGGAGGACGAGCGTGCCGACAAGCAAGTAAGACATTTTTTTAAAAGCCAACGTGTGTTGAAAGACAAGTACACACTTCTGACTTTTAGATATAGTTTGACCAAAATTTGCTGGTTATACATAGACTGCTGGAACTGGTAATTGCAGAGGTTCATGCTAAGATTATGTGAGATAAACGTTGGTATTAAAAATATTGGTATTGCTCAGTGGCTAAATGGCATTTTGTCTACATTTCAGTAAGGTAGACATTACAGAAGTTCTATGGTCTGCAAATTAGGTAGACCTTAGAGAGAAATTTGTGGTTTATGCTGATTTGAAGAATGAAGAATGTTCTTGAAGTACTGTAACACCTAATTTTATATGACCAGTATATAATAGTTCTTTATTCACTAGTATGATCTGAGCTTGATTTAGTGTTTCTGTGAAGGTTTGAATATTTTTTCAGGGTTCACATGGGTTTCTTTCTCCAAACAATAAACTGCCCTTAGTGTGAATGGGTTTGTGAATGAATGTGTGGACTCCTGTGATGGACTGACATTCCATCCATGGTGTATTTCTGGACTGTGCCCAGTGTTTCTGCACAAACCTGTGCAAGATAAAGAGCTTGCTGAAGATGATTGAATGAATGAAATCAGCATCCTTTAGCCGAACAAAGCTCGTTCTCACAGGTTCAAATGTTCTTCAGAAAATGCTGGTGGTGACGCAGTCCGAAGTCCAGCATGTTATTCAGGAGCGCATGAAGGAACTACAGGACCTCCGACACAATGTGGATGTTCTCAAGGTGGGATTAGAGTACTGATTCATTCATTGCTGCCATCTGTTGGTAGGCAAGCATTGCTTAGCCACTTTGCTGTCAAAAGCATTTAATTCCAGGACTATAACAAGCAGAAAAATCTCCTAATATTTATCCCTGGTGGACAATATATTGGATATTTAATTTTTTTTAAACTTGTCCTGAGGGAAGACCAGTAAAGAACCGGTGGTAACTCATGCATTCTAATTCTTCCTGGCTATAGGGTAATGCTCACCGTGCCCAAGCGGCCAGTGATAAGATCTTCAGTGAGATGCTACAGTCTGTGGAGCGCTGGCATGGTGAGATTTGTCAGCTCATTCAAGCTAACCTGCAGTCTGCAATGGCACAGGCAAGTTGTCACTCAGTAAATCTTTCCAGTTCAGTTGTCATTTTTGGTCTGTTATTATTTGTTCGACCCCTAATTACTTTTCTGGTCTTGACTGATGAAAAACCATAGAAAGCCATAATAGGTCTTAATAAACTGCCTGACTGACAGCTACAGTATCTATAGCAATCTAAATGTATAAATGAAGTCTGTATATATCGGCAGGCTGATAGCTACGTGGAGCGATTGGAGCAGGAGATCATGGAGTTACAGCGTCGAGACGCAGAGTTACGACATATACTTGACACTGAGGACAATATACATTTTTTACAGGTACACAACTTTGTTTGTAACAACAAACTGTCACTGGATTAAGACTTGTACACCAATTAACAGTGTGATATATATAAACCTCATTGTTGGTGATCAACACTTTTGCAGAATTTTCCGGTGCTGTGTACTGCCCCAGAGCCAATGGTGCCCAAAGTCATGATCAACCAAGAGTTCTCATTTGGTGAGGTTACCAAAACTGTGACTGACATGAAGGAACACCTGGATGACATCTGCAAAAAAGAGATGGACAACTTATCCAAAAAAGGTGAGGGATCATACAATCCACTAACCACTAAATAAGGGAAATGCTAGTTTATGTGAATTAGCATTATCAAGAATTCTTGGTCAGTGATTTAAACTGATATTTTTATCCCCCTACCGATAGTGAGTGACATCCCGGTCTATGTGTTAATCACCAGAACTGGTGGTCGGTTTAAAGGTAAGGCAACACCAATGTCTTACAAACCATATAATATCAA
This sequence comes from Bagroides melapterus, assembly GCA_028566695.1. Classification (NCBI taxonomy): domain Eukaryota; kingdom Metazoa; phylum Chordata; class Actinopteri; order Siluriformes; family Bagridae; genus Bagroides; species Bagroides melapterus. The sequence goes on from JAOTRN010000030.1 coordinate 11,630,934, forward strand.
TCTTCATTCGAGAATGATTTCTTTAATTGGTCACATTTAATAAATATCTTAGATATTGTTTCCTACACACCAACAAAAGCTGATGTTCAGGAACCCAAAACTCGAGCAGACTTCCTCAGATGTAAGTTGTGATGATGTGACACTTAATGAAGGCATGGTTTTAAAACTTGAATCATAAATACTCATGGATCTTTGAAATGTTCTCTTGACAAACAGATACAGTGAGACTTACCTTTGACCCCAATACGGCCTATAAGGAGTTGGTCCTGTCTGATGGGAACCGCAGGGTCATTCGAAAGCGCATGGTCCAGTTTTACCCAGAGCATCCAGAACGCTTTGATGGCTTTTGCCAGGTATTTCTCGTGTTTTTTATGTAGAGATTTTGGCGTTGATTGTGGTCTGATGTTTACTATTTTTGTTTTACACTTGAGCTAATGAATAATCTTGTGTGCATGTTTATAAATATTATTCATTTGAAAATTTGTGGAATGTGTCTGCTTTGTCCCAGATCTTGTGTGCTGAGCCCATGAGTGGTTTCCGTCATTACTGGGAGGTGGAATGGAGTGGTGAATTCTCCATTGGTGTCACCTACAAAAGTATTAGCCGCAAAGGCAAGAACTCTCACAGCTTGCTTGGGTACAATGATTGTTCCTGGAGCCTCCTTTGTTCCGACTCCGGATACTCTGCCTGGCACAACAAGATGGACAAAGACATTCCAAGAGCTGCCAAGGCCTCACGGATTGGTGTGTATCTCGATTATGCTGGTAACTCGGTGTCCTTCTATGCCGTCTCAGAAAACATGCAGCTCATCTACAGGTTCCACGCCAAGTTCTCCGAGCCATTGTATGCCGGGTTTGGAGTCGGAGCATCTGTATCTCTGTGCTCACCAGAGAAGATCACGCAGCTGTATTCCTGATGTGACGATCTAGCTGAAATATAACTAAACCTGCTAATACTAGGACAAGTCAATGTTCTTTGAATATTTGGGACTTCCTATTTACCAGGGTTCTACTTTGAACCTTCTTGAAAAAAGACCATCCTGTTACAGGGTCCTCTGAAGCTGAACACCGTAGCAAGTCATTTTTTTTTAATGTTTACCTATTAGCATTCGAACGAACTAGTATGCTTACTAGACAGCATACTGTACAGCTTACTGTAACATGTAAGCAGGGCTGGAAAACCTAGAGATTATATAATGCGTAAAATCTTGATTTAAAATTATTCAAGTATTAAATACATTCTTTCCACCCTGTGTAAAAACAGAGTAATGCATTTTTTTTAAAAATATATTTGACATGCTGTTTTGTAGATTTTTTATATTTTGACCATATTTGTGACAATTAAACAGACCATACAAACATCATACTTGAAATGACATCATACTTGTCATGTTACAAACAGTCATGTCTTAATTATGTACTAATTCTTCATATCAAACAAACGTTTCCTGGGGCCTAAATTACTAAAAGCAGGAATTGAAAGAATGCTAACCCACATCGACTAATTAACACGCCCACCAGGTGTCGAAGAGAACATCGCTGAGGTATTCTTAACAATCTGGGGACTCGCAGTCAGACGCCATGCTGCAGTTTAATCTAAACATGACAGCGAGAGAGAGAGACAGAGAGAGAAAGAAAGAAAGACAAACTCATTTTTTCCCACTCATTTTTATTTTCATTTAAAGCATTAAAACACTACAATCTTCAACCTTCACCCAATTCAAGATATGAGGCAGACCATATAAACAAACCCTAAAAAAAAAATGGCTGTAGGTCAGTGGTATCAGGAGGTTTTGTATTTGCTGATTTTCTAGCTTAAATATTGACATTTGTCCTACAGCAAAACATACATATTATATATATATTTATATATATTCAGGTATATCTACAGACCAATTCTCATCTTTTTTTTTTTATCTCACAAATCCAAAGCTCTATACTTTCAATCATTTTTAAGCAGTTTTGAACAAAAAACGCTTTGTGTGATTAACAGAAATTTCTAAATCAGGATTTAAATTGTAGAAATTTAACATCAAAGTGGAAATAATCATTTCCAGTTTTCTTCAGGTGGCGGTGTCTTATTTATTTGTTTATTTCTTTTTTTGCTAATTAAAAACATCGGGGTGGGCGGTCTTAACAACCCAGAAAGACCTGAGCTTTCTCCTTTCAGCAATTTTTCTTTTGGCTAATTTTATTCTTTTTCACCCCAGAAAACAAAAACACACAACTACATAAAAATATGTTAGAACTCAAATGCGCTCACATCGAAGCTGCAACATAAACGCTATAAATATCATCATATATAAATTCCACTGCTTGGAATATCTTCTAGTGTCATTTTTTGTAAGGCTTCATCTTTACACGACTAAAGCTCAAGCATAAATGCTGCAACTTTAAATGTGTTTGTAATGCAGACTTTTTCCTCGCACAACTTTAACTCCAGACCTACAACTGCGAAAGCTTTCAACTCATCAGCTAAACAGTAAGTCCACTTTAAATGTCATTTTTTTCTTTAAAGCACTTTCACTTTTATTCATCACCACAGCTCAGATTTTAGCCAAAAATATTAAAATCACACGCTGTCCTATCCGTCAAAAATGTAGTCTTTTTTTTTTTTACTGCAGCTACAAAGCTAACAACGCTGGAGAGTTTATACAACACACAGTCACACACAGACACACAGTATTTTCTGACACACTATAACCTGTTACTGTTCTAAACCTCAATCTCAAAGCCGAATTCTGACACGTGTGGGAGGCGTGGCCTGAAGTGTTCAAGAGATAAAGCTCCACTTTCTGCCATATATATATATATATATATATTTCTTTTTTTTGCTTTATTTATTGTTGGGCCAAATAAATACAAATCTGTTTGTATATAATAAAACTAATTAACCAGAAAAATGCTGAAAATCTTTTTTTGTGTAATCAAAAGCTATGTTGAATATTAGAATTTAAGTGAATTAACTTAACATACCTGATTACAAAAAAAGGAGTTTTACTATTTAAACAAAAATGTACTTTAAAAAATTGTATTTGTTAATAATTTTAATGTTTTATAATCTTCATGACAATGTTTTTATTTTGTTAAGTAACGTAATTTTATTTAATGCTTTTGTTTTATGACAGCATGGAATATGTATATAATTTGTTTAATAATTAAGGAGAGGAAGAAGAAGAAGAAGATGAAAAAGCTCTTTTTTTATGTTTTTTTCCTCTCATGTCCTGAATTTTGGATTTTCAGGTTTTGTTTTTGGTGCCTGATCCAAATGCTGCTTTTGAGGTGCACATGCTGATGGAAATGAAAGAGAGAGAGAGCGATCGAGAGCGAGAATCATCTAGGAGTTGCCACTACTTCGTCTTGAGTTGCCACTACTTCGTCTCCTCTTTATGAATAAAAAGAAAATAATCAGATGCTGTTGTGTTTCTAAATGTTGTAATCTAAATCATACAGTACAATCCCAAGGGTTAATGAAATGCTGAAATGGCTCCTCGACCCGTCCTGAGCCTCTGAGCTTCACTGATATACTGCTCCAAAAACTAAAAAAGCATTAAACTGTACAGCATAGCGAGGTCACACCTGTACCGCTAATTTTACACACACACACACACACACACACACACACACACACACACACACACACTGTTGATGCTAATCAGCCTGGTTGCATGCATCTCAACAGCTACAGCACTCGTTGTCCATTGATGATGACATCATCAAACTCCTCCTGTGTCAGACACGAAAAGAGAGAGAGAGAGAGAGAGAGAAAATAGAGAGAGAGAGAGAGAGAGAGAGAGAGAGAGAGAGAGAGAAAGATTGTGAGTCAGATTACTGCAGTTTAAACCCCAAATAGAACAGATTCAAGACACATTCTAGACACACCCCTAGCAATCATTAACTCCGCCCCTATCTTTACAGCTCAGCCTGAATGGGTTAGGTTCAGGTGCTGGATGTAAATCTAGATGATAAAAAAAAATGCCTGAGATGTCTTGTACTGATCCCTCACCTCATCACTCTCTCTCTCCTCTTCCTCCTCCTCCTCCTCATCATCCTCCTCTTCTTCATCGTAAGGGTCAGATGCCCCAGCGCTCCAGAGCAGCTCCCGCAGTCGAGTGTCGGGCTTGTAGAGGGCGCAGTAGAGTGGCGTGTGTCCGGAGTAAGAACGCTGATCCACGCTCGCACCACTCTGCAGCAGCAGCTCCACCACTGAATAGCTCTGATACTCCACGGCCCAGTGCAGCGGCGAGCGTCCTGAACCTTGATCCTGCAAAAGGGGAGTTGCTGAAACGTTCAAGTACCGTCAACACAACACAGAGTCAGAGCACCAATCAGATTCACTTCCTACCATCTGGTTCACGTCGGCTCCGGCCTCCAGCAGCATCCTGATGATGTCACACCTCCCCTTCTGTACTGCCATGTGCAGAGCACTGACTCCTACAGAGAGAGATAGATAGATAGATAGATAGACAGATAGAGAGATAGATAGATAGATAGATAGAGAGAGAGAGAGAGAGAGAGAGAGAGAGAGAGAGAGAGAGAGAGAGGACTTTTTAAACTCAAGAGCAGTCTCTCTGTTAAGCACACTATAAAACATATGTACAGATAACTGTGTGTGTGTGTGTGTGTGTGTATACCTGCATAGTTGTAGATGTTGAGGTGTTGGGGCGTGGTACGTCTCGAGCTCGTCAGTTCCTTCACACACTCGACCTGCAGCTCACACACGGCCAGATGCAGTGCAGTGTTTCCTCCTCTCTCCTGCAGCTCCACACTCACACCAGCTCTCAGCAGCGAGCACACACACTCACTGTGGCCCACAATCACGGCCATGTGCAGCACCGTCTGACACACACACAAACCCAGAGTTTAAAAAAAAAAAAAAACAAACAAAAAAAACACCCCAAGACAAGACAGAAGAGAATGAACAAATGTTATCATTCCTGTGTGTGTGTGTGTGTGTGTGTGTGTGTGTGTGTGTGTGTGTGTGTGTGTGTGTTACCTGTCCCAGGTCATTCTGGATGTCCAGGTAAGATGTCCACTTGGGGTTATGAGTAATGAGCTCCAGCAGGTGATGAAAAAATTGATACTGTTCATGGATAAGAGTCAAATGCAGCGCCCTGCACGGTGAAGAAGGTCAAAGGTCACATCAGCAACATAACAGGACTGACATGATGAGTGCGTTAGTCTGAATCCAAGCAGCTTTCGTACAGTAAACAAGCATGTGCTTTTATTTGAGTTTGTTTACTGCAGCTAATGTTTGCTCTTAAAATGTTTAGCATGCTTCAGTCTACTGATCACTCGGGTTTAGTGTTTTTCCTCTCAAACACCTGTTGAGAAACAAGAACAAACTAACACAAAAACGAATAAAACTAGTGGTGACGGTTTCAGTCATCGTGGTGGGTTTTTTTTGTGGTAGTAGTAATGTTGGTGGTCATTTTAGTGGAGTTTGTGCTGTCTATGCTGCTGTTCTGACACAAAACACAAAATAATTTGTTGTAAATTGAAACCAAAATGAAACCTTATTTTAATGTAATTCAGGCTCTGATAAGAACCACCGTGTTTCCGGTACTCACGTATCTCCGTCTTCTGATATGAAGCTGAGCGTGTTGATGACCTCCTCTCTGCGCCGATCCTGCACTTCCGGTCCGGGCTGACGACTCAGTGTACCGGGCGGTTCGCTCAGGATCACGGTACCGATGCGCTCAGACAGACTCTTCACTGTCTCGTCGTTGATCGAGTCCCCGATGGCGGAGTCCAGCCTCTCGGTCTCGGTCCCGTCCAAAGTCACAGCGCAGCGGACTGAGCTCCAGGGATCTGGAGGATCAGACTGTTCCACGGTGGTATGGATCTGGTCGGGGCTGTCGATGCTGATAAACTCGGTGCTGATGAGTGAATCCAGGCCGCTGTCGCACCAGTCCTCCAGAATCTTATCTGAACCCAAACCGGTGGAACCATATTTAGGTCCAATACCGAGTCCCGATCCCGAACTATGTTTCCCAGCATCACTTTGGAGATTTTCTGACAAATCCCGATGAATCCACTCCATTTACAGATCAGAATGATCAGAACCAACTAATCTACAAAACTCTTCTAACGTTAGCTAGCTATCACAAGCTAGCTAAACTAAAGAAGTAAACTTACTTATCGCTGCTCATTTTAGGAGATTCTTTCTAAACGTGTTCCGTCTCTAGTCACCTACAGGTCCACCCTCCATCTCCGGATTATTTTTCAAACCACGAAACCCGAGTTTACACCTGGAGAACCGGACAGCTCGCGTCCACCAGTATTTTTCCAGAAAAGGCCACTTTAGCTTTAGCTGGCTGCACTTACTTTTTTCCCTAATCGTATTGAGTTAAGCCCCGCCTCACTACTTATGATTGGCTAATACAGCCTCGCCTTCTCTTACAGATTTGCCGGAAACATGCTAATTGACAGAAAATATAGCTAATCGCAAGCTAGGACGGTATGGCTCGAAAGAATACGGGTGGGGAATATAATGGCTGCTGCCAGTGTAGGGGATTTCCTGGGAAATTCCCAAAGCCACCAATAATAATGGGAGCAGAACCCGAGGGCGGCGTGTGACGCGCATGCGTAGTAACAGACTGGTCTGTTTGGGGATTTTGTTACAGTACGTCCAGTACTTAGAAAAGAAAACACATAATGATAGCTATTTTAGGGTTAGTGAAGGTTTGGGATATTCCATTAGTTCTACCTTTGTTTAAACAAACAAACAAACTTATTTTATTTATTTATTTATTTATTTATTTATTTATTTATTTATTTATTTATT
>JAOTRN010000030.1:11657804-11660304 GCA_028566695.1 Bagroides melapterus
ACAGGCAAAGCTCCGCAAACCCCCAACACCACTGCATTCATCCATCATCAGTGTCCACACACACACACACACACACAGACACACACACACACACACACACACAGGGATATCAGAACATTTATATACACCAGCAGCACACAAATCCGCATGCACAATAGACGTCCTTGCACAAAAGGTAAAATTTATATCATGGACACCCACACAGCACTTACCTATACGCTACACTTTTTTGTCAGTATTTTGGAACAGTCAGATGTAAAGCTGAAACTTCATGTTTAAAGACCTGTTTATTTTGTGACGTCCAACGTTTTCTTCTAAACACTCATGATATTAAATATTTTAATTATGGAAGCCAAAAAGGGTCATTCAATCCTAACCACAAATTTGAAGATATAATTTTCCCCAAAATGAAAGTATAATTCTCATCAGGACCCTCTGATTATGAACAATTTTTCTTATGAATTTTAATGAAATAATAAAACGATGTTGCCTCCTCTTGATTTTATTAATTAAGCAATAAATATTACATTCTGCTTAATTATTAGAAGTTATTTGATTGCACTCTTTTGATCTGCCATGGAAAAGAACCTTTTTGTCTTCCATACTATTAACACTATGTCAATAAAGGAAATCCAGATTGTTATTATTTTTTTCTATAGTGATTTTATGTGGATATATATTTTATATATTTTCTGCATGATTAGTGTGTGTGTTTGTGTGTGTGTGTGTGAGTGAGTGTTTTTCTGGAAAGTTGATCAAGACATCCTCATTATGGAGGCCCAAAGAGGTCATTGATTCATTGAACGACAAATTAACAAAAAAGCATCGAGTTTTTTTACCCAAAATGTTTTCAGCATCCTGAGAGAAAATCTATTTTTAAAATAAACACAACACACCTTATGATCTGATGAAAGCAGAACTGATTTACCGCTACATCAGCTTTTCTATGTGATAACAGAAAATAATAAAATAATGGTTTTTGTTTAATAAAAAAAAATTGTTTTGGGTTTTTTTGTGTGTTTTTCATGTTTCTTTATGTTAAGTCTAACTGTGCATGCTTATACAGAAAAATCATTAATATTGTGTTATAATTCCCTAATAATAAACCCAAAATATTTTAAAGTGTGTTTTTATTTGATTTATTAATATTATTTGATTGAATTGTTCTTTTTTGTGTCTGTTTGTTGTATTTAGCTAAAAGTGTAATATTTTATTACTAGCCTATTGTTGTGCACTTAATTCATTTAATTTTCCTTAAAATCACATTCAAAAAAAAAAAAAAACAACCTCTATGCTCTACAGTATTGCGTGTCCCTTTTTGAGCTTGGGTACATGATTGATATTCATGAAATCCAAAACTGAAGAGAAAGGACGCTCTGCTGTTTTGTTTTATTTTTATATCTCGATGGGTAACAAACATCCTCACAAGGACAGCGATGAATATATGACAGGTTTGACCTTGTGGGGACATTTCTCTGGTCCCTAGAAAGAAAATAGGTTTTTTTTTACCAAAACTGTAGTTTTTATTTAAACATGGCTAAAAAGGATATAAACATTTTTTTTTATTTTGGTTAATTAAAGTTACAGTCAGAGTTTTGCATGGATTAATTTGCATTAAATGAATGGTAGCTCCTCAGAAAGATAGTGAACGTATGTGTGTGTGTCTGTGTGTGTGTGTGTGTGTGTGTGTGTGTGTGTGTGTGTGTGTGCTCGCCCTCACCTCCCGATCATGGTGGAGTGCTGCTGCACCGCAGCCTCCAGCAATCTCTCCAATATCGTCCACTCCCCCATGGTGGCTTTCCGCCCGTCTTTCTCGCTCACGCCCCTGCTGCCTCGTGCCGCCGTGCCGACAGCCGTTCGCTGGGGTCACCGCCTCTGACCCGGGACCGTCTCCGTTAGCAACGACCCCTCGCCCGCCCTGGTGCCAGTGTTTGAGTGTGTGCAGATGACTTAGCTGTGCTTCTGCAGCAGGAGTGCTGATGATGCTGGATTCGGACCACCTCTCTCTCTCTCTCTCTCTCTCTCTCTCTCTCTCTCACACACACACACACACACACACACACCTTGATTTGTTCTCTATCTCAATTCTTCCTGTTCTCGCATTGTGTCCATCTTCACACCCCTCTTCTACACACAGCAGCAGCAGGACTGCATCTATCAGTCCACCATATGCACACACACACACTCACTGAGTCACTGCAGCATCCCTGTCTTCATTAGCAACACTGAGCTGAGACGATGCAGCGCTCTGGATTCCATATCTCTTTCTCTCCCTCACACACACACAAACGAGGATGTGATGGAAGCCACTACGTCCCCTACAACGAGGACGTGGAAGATCCAAGCTCTCTCCTCTTCTCCTTCTCCTATGTCTTTTTCTTCACTTCTTCCTCTCCTTTGTCAGTGTGTGTGTGGGGGGGCTGATGCTGACACCTTCGACGTCCTCTTCCTCCTCTCAGCTCCTCCTTTCTCTTTCATCTGCCTGCACGCCGTCTCACTC
>JAOTRN010000030.1:11662804-11673270 GCA_028566695.1 Bagroides melapterus
CTGAGCCCTGAAGTACTGAAAAGTTGGATCACAAGAAGGTCACTAGGCTACTCCACATTCTGTTCTTCCTGTACACTCCAGAGATCCTCAAACCTCACTCCTATCACTCCTGTCAAAGTATGTTGGTTATAAAGAGTAACCGTTTTCACCACAGAGCCTCCACAACTGCCTCAGATCATGTGGGTTGATTCATTGCGATCTTTTAGTGCAGATATTTCCGTGGTGGAGGAATTCAGCAGTTGGGCAGGTTATGAGGTTCAGTGGTTGAAGGTCTTGGTTCACTTTTTTTAAAAAAGTGATTCTATGTGTTCAAATACCAGAACTGCCAGGGTTGAGTCCTTAATCAAGACTTAATTCAGTAACATAAATTCCGTTTGTCACTAAAATAAACACAAGAATGATTCTGATGTTGATGAGCTCTCTAGAGTACACAGATATGAAAGAGAATGAGGATAGTTTCGCTTTTGAGTCTGGTTACTCTCAAGGTTTCTTCAAGGAGATGTTCCTCAATTTCACCATCATCAACTCTGGCTTGCTCATTAGGGAGACATTTATTCACATTTAAAGTTTATTTGATGTAAAGATGAAATGTGCAAGGTTTCTGAATGAGATGTTAGTGTTTGTGATGAGACTGAAACTTATCTTCTTATCTCTGTAACATCTAGATAAAGGGAATGCTAATGAGACTTGCTGGAAATCTTCTAGATATTTGCTTCACGATAAAGGTATCAATGAGGAAGCAAGAGTCAAATTGCTTTGATCTTTTTTTTTTTATTCTTTCACCATGATAAGACACTTTACGGGAATCTCTAAGAAATCATACAGTTTCATCTCTCAGCTTGGTGTCTGCTCTCGGGCAAGAAATAATGAAAACATAAAGAGAGAGTCCAGAACTGACTATTTTTTTTAACCTGCTGAAATGCTCCTTCAGCACAAGGGCCTATTAATTATTATAATATTCACCAGTTTATTACTATTAAGGAACATTAACAGTGTGAAAATTATTTTACTGGAACCTATGAGGAAGAAGTGACGGGGAAGCTCTAATATATTATGAAATATAGGAAATATTATGAGAACCATGAATCGTAAACATCAAACCCAACAGTGTGAAGAGGTTTTATATCTTAATAGGTTCTGGAACTCTCAGTTTCTCATAATTATTTAAATAACTTGTGTTTGTTAGAACCACTCGGAATGGAGTCTCTGGTGCCAGTGCCAAAGTGAAAAGTAGTTTTGGTCCAAGTACATAATTACAATATTATTTGCATAAACTTGTTTTGATACTGCTGTGTGTATAGGGACATTCTTACACTCGAACAGGTTTGAGCCTGTTGCGTAGAAAGACGTTCGTAGTACACATCGCTCTGGCTTGGAGTCTTTTTCACTCTCTTTCTAGATTCTTTCTTCTTCAGTCCAGACCTACACATACTATGTATTCTTTTTAAAATAATCTACACTGCAAAAAATGACTTTCGTACTTAGTAGTTGTGTCTTGTTTTCAGTACAAATGTCTAAAAATTCTTTAATGACTTAAGAAAATAAGTGTAGCATTTAGACAAAAAAATTGAAGACAGTATAGAAATCTGCCAATGGGGTAAGATTTTTTTTTCTTGAATTTTTCTGGAATTTAGTGTTTTTGAAGTTGAAGTTAGTGTTCAAGATTTTTTTTCTTACTCCATTGACAGATTTCTTTGCTTGTCTTAAGCATAAATTCACTTAAATGTGATGTTTTTCGTCTAAAAACTAGACTTATCTTCTTAGGTCATTTTGCTCATCAAGAAAATGTAACTTGATTTAAGAATTTTTATATATTTGTACTGAAACAAAATTACTAAAAAAGTAAGAAAGTCATTTTTTGCAATGTACCTATCTATTTATATATCTATCATCACACCTATAAGTATTTGTTGAACCACCAACAGCTTTGCAGTTATAATCAGCTCCACTCTTCTCTTCAGAGAAGGTTTACCACTAGATATTAGATTGTGGATGTGGGGATTAGTGTTCTTTCAACTAAGAGAGCATTACTGAGATCAGACTCTGATGCTGGGATGTTAAGGACACTCCAGTTCCAGTTCATCCCAAAGGTTTTCAGTGGGTTTGAGTCAGAGTCAGGGCTCTCGAGTTCTTCTATCCCTAACCTCCATACCAACACCATGTCTTTGGGGAGCTCTCTTTGCTTTGTTTCACGGTCTGCACCTCCAGTGAAGAGGACATAAAACCAATTCGATGTTTGGAAATTTGTTGCATGAAGTGAAGAACCAAACTTTTGGAAGTGTGCTCAGTGTCTTCAGTAACCTACATCAAATAGAGATGACTCATATAACTCATACATTCATAAAACAAGTTTACGTCCATACACCATGAAATTAAGCTATAAATCAGGCATCAGAACACAAAGTACACTGATTCATCAGAATGACCCTGGGGGCAGTGTCTCTGGCAGTCCCTTAAATATCATCGCAGTACAGATGTCAGCAGAAGATCAAGAGATAAAACACGGCAGGAATCTGAAGGGAAAGTGGAGCATGTGATCTCCAGGCAGAGAACACACTCTGAGAATGCGGATACAGAGAAATAACATAAACTACACCTTGTTTCAATCTTACTTCTTAAAAATAGAACTCAGTGAAGTGATTTGGAACAGTTCCAGACATAATGTAAAAAGTGGGTTTGTAGATTTGGATAAGTTTGGCAATGGATTTATATAATGCACAAAGATTTTAGTGTTTTTTTTTCCTTACAGATCATTTTACATATGCACACATTTAAAAATATGCTGTATATATAGATTTATATATAATATATTTATATACACATATATTGTGAGCACTTTATTTTCATATTACATAACAGGAGGAAATTAAGACAAGGTCATGCATTCCAGAAAGAAAAAAAAAATCATAGCATGGATAAAATTCCTGTTGCCGACATATAAATAGAAACGATAAGATAGTTGCTAGTTAACACATTCATTAACTGATGACTTTTCAAGGGACTGAGCATGATGTATCTCAAAGGTCTGATGATCCAGTTCTTGGCGATGCTGGTGGTGAGGAACAGCTCGGTATTCTCATGCGTGCCGTGTTCCCTTTTAAATGGATGTCCAGAGCTGAAATGTTCGGGCGGCATAGTGTCAGGTCTGTGTGGTTGCTGCAAAGTGTGCGCTAAACAACTCGGTGAAAGCTGTGGAGGTCTGTATGGATTAATTGGGACATGTGACCAGGGACTCCGTTGTGTCCTCCCGCTTCAATGGGTCAATGAGACAATTACAATTATTTATCACGTAGGAGTTTGTCAAGGTGAGTAGACAGAAATATAAAAGTGCAAACAAATATATATATATACCGCTTTTGGAACAAAAGTTGTCTCTGAAGCCTATATAAGGAAATTGTAGCTATTGTATATTTGCTACAGTTATTTTCATTTCAAATTTATTTCAGTCCATTTTCATTTTCTCAGCTGGATTTCTGTCAGGATGATAAACATATAGAGGAGAATATAATCCAGTTTGTACAGTCTCACACATATTTGTGTTAAAGTGTTTGAGTCATTAATAAAATGTACCAACAATTACAGTACAAACCACAGCAAGCCCTCAAGCGACAGCACAACCAGGTGAGGCTTTGTTATTACATTACTTTCAATATTGTCTTTAGTAAGTAAGTGTTGTGTACAGTATGGGGCTTGAAGTGTTACATTTATTTGTGTTTTCCTCACAGATAATGCTAACACAACACGTAGTGCACCTAGTGGCACAGCGGCATCTTTACCGGATTCACCAACCGAACCCGACAAACCCAACCAGGGCCAAGGGGGTCAGTTTTGTGTCTCATTTTCCACTTCCACTCATGTCCACTTCAGCCAATTTCATTTTTATGGGCTGTATTTAGAGTTGAGTTAAGTGCTGACATTGCATCAGACGTATACAGTAACTCTGATCCTGAGCACTAGAATTTGTAGAACACAAATCATTTCAGAGTTTGAATGAAAGAGAGGCATGGTTCTGTGGAACGTCAATATTCAAAACATAAACATGACAGTGGAGTTTTCATCTGCAAATTTTCTTTACAGTAGAGCGAGTGAGAATGAAGATTAAATTATTTATCTTTATTTATCTAAAAGATATCTTATTTAGCTTTCCTTTCTTGTGGCTTCATTACACTGTTTGCTCAAAACATTGAGTTTATAAAAGGAAATGCTGGATCAAGTGCTATTTTACCAATTGCGAAATTCATGAATAATTAATGTGATAATTGCTGTCAGAAAAAGACTCAGGAGTGATTTAATTGATTAAATGCTCGGGATCGTTTTGTTTAGGTAACACTGATTTTTTTTATTTTTTTTTGTTTGTTTGATCTGGCAGAAATCTTTACCAAATGATGCTTCTCACTATGGAATTGTTTAGTTTGAAAATTTATGAAATTAATTATAGCAATGATTATATTTCTACAGAAACCACAACAAGAAATGAAGCAATCACACAATCAGGTGAGGTTATTTAAGTTTTAATATATTGCACCAACAATATGGTTTGAATTTTTTTGGTTTGAATTAAATTTTTTTGGTTTGAATTGAATTTTTTTCTCTTACAGCCAAACACACAGCGCAATATAACACCACAACAGCACCTCAACAAGGTAAACGCAATCACTACACAAACATCCTTAAAAAATCTAGTCACTTGTGTCCATTATTACAACGCCACACAGTACTACAATATTTTTCCACCCTCTATGTCTTAAATGTAGAATAACAGTAGTGTGTGTGTGTGTTTGAACAGTTTCTTCTGGCCTCATGAGCACAAACACAACTCCAGACCCTAAGCAGGAAAATGGCGTTTCTTCTTCCCTCAGAGTTAAAGAAGTCCAAGTTTTGTGCATCATCATGTCTCTTTGTGTTTTATTTCATTTGCCTGTGTTGTGATTTCATGCCTGATGACTCTGTGTGTGTGTGTGTGTGTGTATGTGTGTGTATACCTTTGCTAGTACATATTTACTGCTTATAAATCGGTATAACTGTAAATTCTGTAAATTATAATGTTTGGATGTGACTGTTAGTATTTCTAGCTTTGCTTGTGTGTGTTTCTTCATGTGTGTGTTTTAGAAGTTTTCTACAGAGAAAACTCTCATTAAGATGGCAGAACGTTTCATCAACCTCACAGCGTCATAAAACAGAGCTAAATTCCAACATTTAGTCTTCAGACGTAAATATTCCTTGTTCCTAGAATGCCTGAACAGTCAACAAAATCAAACTTCCTCAATAAACTTTAGCCAGGAAAGTTTTGCTTCCTTCTTAAACAGAAAGCCAGACTATTTTACATACATTGTTCAGCAGTACAAGGTTCCTGAATACTTTTGCTTCTAGTTCAAGAAGGTTAGTATTCTATTAGCCTTACGGTACAAACACACAAAATAAGTTTTTCTTATAGGACAAAACAATTATTTGACAATAATAAATGAAAAGTTATGTAGTGTTAGCATACACACAGAGATCATTTACGAAGGCTGTAAATAAGATTTGGACCATTTTTGGCTCACAAATGACCTGTTTTTCCTAAATCTGACCCTCAACATTATTTGGGATGGACATGTTATATGTAGCCCCAGCGATTCAAACAGTGACTCATCAATCTCACACTGGGATCAAAATTTCCGAGCTTCCCTCCAACTGCAGAGAAAAAAAACAGGGTGTTGCACTAAATAAATAAATAAATGAATTAATTAAATTATGCTGTGAGGAAAAGCTCCTCCTGTGGCTGGTTGTGTTTTCGCCACACAAACTCGCCTGAAGGTGACACCTGGCTGACCTTTAACACTGGCACTAAATCTGAGGACTGAAGACACAGGAGGACTATCTATTCTCTACCAACTAAGGAACCGCCTGCAACAGCAACACACACCACTTCCTGTCTGCACTTCTGAGCTTCCTGTAAAGAAAATTAAACTTCTAATTTAAACACTGTTCGTTTTGATAAATGTGCAATGAAGGAGAAGTGGTTTCTCACACAATGGCACCACATTATTGACTAGCAGCAACGTTTTAAAGAAAAAGGTCTTAAGGTTAAAGCTTTTCTACTTTGATTATCCATAAAGGAGTTTGAAAGCCCAAAGGTCACATGCTGCATAAATAAATCGATAGCAGTGACCTACTCATGCTAATAGGACAATTTGTTCAGGGTTGCAGTATCACCTGCTCATGCTGCTCATTTCTCAACATTATGTGAAAAATAAATAGGTGAATCCTTTCTTATAGAATTACACAGGGAAAGAGAACACCGGTATCCATAGCATCGTTTCTATTTCTGTTAGATCCATCTCATGGTAAAACCTGATAGTAATGAATTCACACACACACCTGAAGTCTTGCAAACAGAGGTTTCACTGCTCTAAAATGTGGTACCAAAGTTCTGACTGATTAAGAAAAACTTAGAGAGAGAGAGAGAGAGAGAGAGAGAGAGAGGTTAAACAGTACTGCCATCATTTTGTTTGTAAAAGAAGACAGTGCCCCCTGTTTAATTTAGTCATGTATTGCACTAAAATATGAAGTGGGTGGCAAAGTCAAGGATGAAAACAGATGAGATCTCACACACACACACACACACACACACACACACACACCAGAATCAAATGCCTTTTTGCAGCTCCACGCTCAACTGCGCCTGCCAGATCCCAAAACAGAGGAACTTATCACTTCATTTTATTAATTACTTTGAATTATTTATATCATTTTTAGACCTCCACAGAATCAAACAGTTTGGCTTGATTCCAAACTGCCCCTCTATATTAGTGCACTATACTGATCATAGGCTGTCAGTTGGGTTTCCTGCTAATCTCCCGTTTATAAATATAAGGGTCCATGTTTTTTTCTGAATGTTTTATTTATGTTCACAATATGCGAGGATTCTTCCAGGTACTTTACAGTTAATGTGCTCATCTTGGAGGTGGGGGTTGGGATTAACCTCATTCTCTTCATGTGCACTATACAAAATATCTGAAGTACTTATTTTTGTTTGAACATCGAAAAATGGCTTCATAAATCCTTCAGAATCTAAAAATCACAGTAAGAACTACACTATAAGCTAAACTATACATGAGTGAATTGATAAACGTGAGGTTTTTTATTTGAGTGGAAACCAAAAACATCTAACGATCTAACATTGAAAGTGCAGATCTTGGTCTGATCTGAGAGTGAATAACAAACAAATCCTTAAAAATTAACACTAATCATTTGAGTAAATGCTTTTTTTTTTTTTTTTTTAATTTGTGGGTATGTATATTTCCCAATAGTGTGTAACACTTTGTGACATGGTGTAATATGAAATAATGAACTTCAACTACCAACTAACAAATACCTATCAAAGGTATTAATTGTTTAAATTAAGTGCTAAAGTGTTACATAATCCTGTGATCTGTAGGGCTTTTAATACGGATCCTTATGACGCAATGTTCATATGTTTGTTAGTAAAATAAACCGACGTAAGATATTTATTTCATATTTTACAGAATCTTTAGTTTTAGATACATAAAGCTGTAATTTACATTTTCAAACACAGGATATAGGGGTTTGTGTAGTTTATGTTTTGGGGGGGTTTTGTTACTGCTACAACTTTTTCCTTTTTCTGTACTTCTAGAGAAAGAAGAAAGCAGTGCTTGTGAGTGAACGATCGTTTATAGACGCTATAATGTATGTGTGGAAATTCACAACATTAACAGTAACTATTCAGACAGAAATTTAAGCAATTCTTTTTTAAGTAAAAAAGTAACTGGTGTCAAATTTCTGTAGTATAAGAGGAATAAAAACACTCAGATGTGTCATGCTCAGAAATCTGTAGATGATTAGGTTCCACTGTAGCAAAACCAAAATATTTTACTCATTTTCATTGTTCGAAAATTACGAATCATTTAGGTAAATAGTGCATACTTTAGATTGACTTGATATTGTATAAATTAAAGTAAAATTAATGGGGGGGGATAAATGGATATGCAAACAAAAACAAGAAAAACAATGAGCAGCTAAAAAGTGCCAATAAACGTAACAGATGTGGTTTAGGTTTTGTTAAAAGATAAAATAGCGCATATATGTAAAATATTTGTTGCGAAACATGATAAAATATTAGCTTGTTTTGGTAACGTTCGGAGTTTTCAGTGAATTGAGGTGCATTCTGGGAGAGAGAGGAGTGATTGACGTGGCGGCCATTTTGCCGCTGGCCGCTCGGTTCCCATTGTGTGTGTGATAGTAAATACTGACAGTGCCAGGCAAAGCTCTGCACATATTTCACTGCGCCAAATTAAACATATTTGTTGAAGGTAAGTGGTCAGACTGCTCACCAAATTTTGCCTAAAACACTTTTTCACAGCTTTCTTAAACTTTTGGGTTAAATAATTTTTATTTTGCGCGAAAAAAACCGTCAGGTTTGCGTCGTCTGAAAACGAGAAAACCGCTGAGGGAAAATCGGCTCTCCTTTTCCGTGTCGTCGGAGGGAAGAAAATCCGTCCCACTTTTAATGTGCCTTTTTTACTTCGGTTATTCGCCTTGAATTCGCGACCGAAAATTCCTTTTAACCGGCCATCTTGTTGCACTAGGATGTCTAGTCGATGGATGCGAAACGTTTGAGTCAGTTCTCGTGGCGGATTTTGAATTTTCTGTCAAAGTTTACGTGCTTGTCTTCTCTTCGATAGAGGCTTTCACTCACAGTTGCTATACGAATCGCGGCCATAATCTTGCGGTAGTGGGCGGGGCCAAAAGAAGCAGCGCTGCCCCCGCAACATGCCAACGCGGCCGCTGATTGGCTGGAGCGTAGCTCCGTTGACGTTTCATTGGTTTAGTGTCCGTCGATATAAAACACGGCTCTGTGATTGGGTCACAGGTGCATTCGTTCCACGCTGAATGGTTCGTTTTGTTTGTTGCCTTGTTTTTTGTTTTTTTCCTGCGCGTGCGAGAGGAAGTTGCCTGAAATAGTATAAGAAGCAGGAAGACACACGTGCGTTTACTTGTAAATTCTTTTTCCTTTCTTTTATCGTTTAGGTGTCAAAATCTGTTTAATTATTTAAATTAGAAAAACTTTACGGTTGCATTTAAAGGTAAAAGCTTACATGACTAAGAGCATGTCATCAATTGTTAGTAAAATTATTTAAATACAATAAAAATAAAATACATAATGTTACCTAGTAATTGTAACTTACTACTAATGTTATTTTTTTATGGTGAATTTTTTTTCTTAAACATTCAATTATTTTTGTAGTTTATGGCTATATATAAAATTACTGTAAAACACTGCTGTTGTACCTTAAATCTGTTTTTTTAAATGAATATAGTCTGATAAATATACATATTTAATAAAATATTCGTTTTTACCATTTTATCTATTTTTAATTTGCATAATTAGGCCTGTCTTATTTTTTAAATCAAATGATTTGTTTAAAGTATATTTATTAATGTCAAGAATTGCTAAGATACATTTGCTTGTAGTTGTGTTTTTTTTACATTTTGTTCATTATAAGTCCTTGTGTGATCCATATTGATGGTTTGTTCTTTTCTTCCTGCAGCAGACTGAGGAAGCATGGCCCGTACCAAGCAAACTGCCCGCAAATCTACAGGAGGCAAAGCTCCTCGTAAGCAGCTAGCCACTAAAGCGGCCCGTAAGAGTGCTCCCTCTACTGGAGGTGTGAAGAAACCTCATCGCTACAGGTGATGCACTGGCTTCAGCTAAACTTATTATAATATATAATAACTCAATATATTTAGTTTATTCAAATCATTTTACTAGATGTAACTTGAAAATGTGTCATTTAGTTTGATACTTAAATGCAGAAGAGTGCACTCATCATATATTTGCTCTGATCTTTTGAAATTTTTTGCAAAAGCAAACTAACATTAAAAGGAATGTGTGTGGGCAGAAGTAAATAGCAGCTATTTGCTGAGCGTAGAGCTTTATTGAGGTGGAACGAATGCTGCTCGGAGCCCTTTTTGTGCTGAAATTTTTCTGATTGTGTTCGATTGTACTGGATAGATTTTTCATCAACACACATTAACCATGACCCCATGTGGCTGTTGCTTTAATGCCTGTTACGTCTACAGGGGTTTTTAGATGTTTGTGTTTTTATTTTTTTGGACTGGTCAACTGATCAAAACCTCCAGGTGGCAGTGAAATTTCACATTGATGGGATTCAAGAACACATCTCATTGTAATAAAGTGGGTATTTAAATGTAAACAGGATGTGATCTGTGTCCAGGCCCGGCACAGTGGCTCTCCGTGAGATCCGTCGGTACCAGAAGTCCACTGAGCTGCTGATCCGTAAGCTGCCCTTCCAGCGTCTGGTGAGGGAGATCGCTCAGGACTTTAAAACGGATCTGCGCTTCCAGAGTGCTGCCATCGGAGCCCTGCAGGTGTGTGAGAATGTGTGTGAGAATGTGTGTGAGAATGTGTGTGAGAATGTGTGTGAGAATGTGTGTGAGAATGT
>JAOTRN010000030.1:11694179-11705619 GCA_028566695.1 Bagroides melapterus
GTGTGTGTGTGTGTGTGTGTGTGTGTGTGTGTGTGTTTGTTTGTGTTTGTTTGTTTGTTTGTTTGTTTGTGTGTGTATAATTATTTTTACACACAAATCAACTTCACATAGTGAATAACACTGGAATGGCAAAATCTGATGAAGCTTCTTTTTGGAATCGACTCCCTCATTAATCTAAATGTAAGGAACGTTGTGGTTAAAGCAACATTTTATTCAAAAGTAAATGTAAATCAGATGATTGTCCATCAGCCAAGGTGTGTTTGGTATCTGGAAGCCCATAGCCACCAGTTTAACAAGGAGCAAAATGTTAGGTGTGCATTAACTTTTACTTCATTTTAGTTTATTTTAATGCAAGTGCTTTGAAACTTTAACTCAAAAATAGTTTCTTAAATATAAATAGTGATTTATATCTCTTACATGACAGACGTGTATGTTTGTGTTTTTCCTTGTAGTCGATGCTGAGATTGTGTCTATCGATGCATTTAACAAGGCTGCCCCTAACAGAGGCCTTGTGGTGGGAATCACCTTTATTAAGGTACGATGTAACTTTGCCCTTTTTCTGGATTTAATTCAAGACTCAGATTATTTACTGTTTAATCCAAAATTTTGCTCTCTTAATTATTTCTCATTACACAAAAAAATTGTGCTAGTTATCAGAAGGGTTTTAGATCATATCCCAGTGTTAAATAAGGGTATTTCTCATTTTTCCACTTTCTCTTTCTTTCTCTCAGGACTCCGGTGATAAAGCAACTCCGTTCCTGAATATCTACTGCGAGTATGAACCAGGGTCAGAGTTCAACCTGGAGTCCATCGCACGTAGGTCACAGCAACACATGCTTGATGTCATATTATTATTATTAGTACTAGTAGTAGTAGTTTTGTCTGATTTATTCAGACTTATTTTATAAAATAGTAACATGCGTTACTGCAGACTAATATGATATCAGCATCGTTACGTACTTCAGAGGTTGCATTCGGAAACTTTGAAAGTGAAGTTAATAAACATTATATTTTATAAAATCACTCAGGCTGAAAGTCTGTACTGAATGAAAGTAAGTGTGAAGAGAAAGTGTGTTTGTTCCTCACAGAGAGCTGCTTGAACCTGGAGCTGCAGTTCACTCCCTTCCAGCTCTATCACACTGAGTGAGTGTCCACTTTTTAGTGACTTTGCATGCTTTAATGCTTCTGTATTAGAACACTTATTTTTTTATCTGTCCAAACTAGAGGCTGAGTTTACTGTATTGGAGTGTTTGTTGCAATGTAATGTGTGTGTGTGTGGGTGTGTGTGTGATGTGCAGGCTGCAGTATGGAGAGGGTCACAGAGAGACGGTTTTCCTGCTCAGTGGACATGATCAGTGTATACACCTCTATAAGGAGGTGGGGTGCGTGTGTGTGTGTGTCCATGTTTTCTTGCTTACTGAGTTTTTGTATTTTATATATTTTTTATTCTGACTCTTTGAAGAATTTGTAGAATATTGCTTCCATCTGATTGGTTGAATTCTCTCTCTCTCGCTCTCTCTCTCGCTCTCTCTCTCTCTCTTTATCTCTCTATCTATCTGATTGGCAGAACGCTTCGCTGCATCAGTTTGAGGAGCAGCCAGTTGAGCGTTTCTTCCCCGAGCTGACGGATCTGCCCAGCAAGTGAGCAATTGCTTTCTTTACAGTTTTAAATGCGCTAAGCTCACCACAGATGGCACGTGATCATAAATCATGACGACTTCAGTCCTGTCCCGGCTGATTGTCTGTTGTCTCTTCGTCACTGCTCCAAGCTGGATTCATTCATTTTTGTTTGTGAATCCAAAGAATATATTAAGCTCCTTCAATCTAACAAAGTTTTTTCTTACATTTTCCACTACCTGTAGTTATATAGTGTTTGTTTGTTACCCCTTCGAGTTATGAGTCACAAACTGTATGCAGTGTGTTGTGGATGAACGTTTTAAGTATTGATGATGGTCGCCGACTCACGGCTTTTGGCTGTCAGAGCGGCTGTGTGGGGCTCGCACTCGTTAACCAGAGAGGACCTGGTAATACACACACACACACACACACACACACACAAAATCACAAACAACATATAACAACATAAACATAGATTTGAATACAGTTTTATCTGGACAGTTCACTCATTGTGGTGTGTGTTAGAGATCCTCCAGAGTTGGCGTTTGCAGCAGGACAGTCCCATATCCACAGTGTTACTCTTTCCTATGAAGGTGGCGGCCCAGAAGAGCAGCACAAACGGTGTGTGTGTGTGTGTGTGTGTGTGTGTATGTGTGATAGTCCTGTATAATTGGCCATGCTTGTGGTGTATTTGTAAGCACAGTTTTTTGTGTGTGCAGTGGATCAGGGGAATCAGGTAATGGAGTATAACCTGTTGGTGAGCAGCACTGTAGAGATGGCGGTGGTTTACAGGTGAGGCTTGGTTGTCTTGCTTAACTAAAACTATTGGCACCCCTTTTTATTTTTAATTGTTCTCAGCTGCTGTTGTTGATTATCGTCCAGGTCTGCTGCTGATTGTATGAAAGGAGGTTGCTGTGTAGTTGATGCAAAGTATCTTTGTGTGTGTGTGTGTGTGTGTGTGTGTTTATGGTCAGAGATGTTGAGCGGTGTGGTGTGAGCAAGCCAGTGTGTTTAGCAGGTAGTGATCAGTGTGATGCTGTGCTGTGTGCCCTCCTTATTGACCTGGACTTTGATGGACAGCTGGAGGTGCTGCTGGGAACATATGGACAGGTATGCACCTACACAGATACACACAAATACAAACACACACACCTGATACATGTTTGCGTTTGTCTTCCACAGGACCTGCTTTGCTACAAATTCCAGCAGCCTACAGGCAGCACAGATGGGTGGTTCCAGCTGATGTGGAGGAGAAGCTTCAAGAGCCCCCTGCTGTCAATCATCTATTTGGACCTTACTGGGGATGGATTGAAGGAGCTAGCCATTCTGACTATAAAAGGACTGCATATATTACAGGTCACTGTTAATCCATGCAGAAATTTACACCAAAGTGTGTGTAAATAAACATGCTGTTTGCTGTTACACATTTATTTCACTCACATTTAACATTGTTCTAGTTTCAAAATAATGCAGTATGGTGTGCCACAAGGCTGGTTTTTAGCCCCTTATTATATTTACACGGTTAGTCATCGTGTGGTGTGTTTTTTTTATTACATTACTGTGATGCCTGATTTATTCACTAATTCCTCATTTTTCTCTCTCTCTTCGTTGGTCTCTACAGCACAGTCTCAGAAGCACGGCTGATCTCGTTATGCAGCGGCTGGCCAGCAAAGTGGCAAAGCTCTTTACTGCCACTGAAATTCAGCCAGTCACAAGTCAAGATGCTGAACAGACTGAACAATGATCACATCCGGAGCATTTCATGCTGAAACCTCCTCTATTGACTTACAGCTGCACTACAGGATGTGGGCAGCCATTTTGAATTTGCCACATTTGCTACAGTCATGTTAACATTAACGTTAGAACTCAGCCCCTTGATTCTTGTCAGTATGAGAGTGTTCATAAGTGGCTGTTGGACTATTTGTTACCCACAATGCACTGCCAGCAATGAGCTGATTCACAATCTGATATTTAAATCATTGTTGAATAAAACTGCATTGCAATGTTGGCTATGGTCTCGTCAGCATATAGCCTCAGGGCATTATTTTATTGTGTCTTTGCTTTCTCCTACTGGATTCATGTTAATTTCATACCCAGTGAATCACTGCTAGCTGATATTAGCTAACACGTATTAACCGTTTGATAACATGCAGAAAGCTTTTTACCGTTTTTAATCAGTGTCCTATTTATTTGATATGTTATAAAGCATTACTTTGCACATGTGAAGGACATGCATGTTATATCAGCAATAACTCCAGGAATAAATCCACAATAAATTACTCATCATTCCACAAATATATACTAATCAAACTTGTATGTAAAATAACTCTATATGTAAATTTTTTTCGTCTACAGCTGTAAAAATATTTACTAAATATATCGGAAGGATATGTTTTATGTTTGACGGTTATCTGTTATTTATTTATTTATTTATTTGTTCTACTGTGTATTGTATTTAAAAATTCTGAGTCTGAGTACTAACGCTCCAAGAAAACGCGGCATGGGAGGAGTTAGAACGTGGTCCCGCCCCCTGGACTTTTGTGCTTTTGCACAATTCCTCGTCTCATTTTTTCGCTTCGCTGTTTGTCCTCGCCGGAGCTGCCGTCCTTCCGCTCCCATTTTAAAAGCTGTATTCGGGACAAGATGGCTGCCGCAACGAGTCGCTACTATAGTGAGGGTGGAAGAGCCACTAAAAGGCAAAAAACGGACAGCGACGGAATGACTACGGTATGTGTGTTTTATAATCGCTGATTCGACTGTGTGTTTGGAATAAGACCAAAGAAAATCTATTTTACGTTTAAGAGAAAGTATGTCCGCTAGACGACATGCTAATACGCTCGCTGTTTTTTTGTCTAGGCTATTTGCTGTGGCGGATATTTGAAAATATATTTTATCATTCTTTATACTATTAGGCATATTTGATATTTTTTCTGTTCTGCATTAGTTTTGTTTTTTGTTATTTGTTTTTTTTGGCTCGATGATTGCATTTCAGTGTGGGCGGAGATTTCGCACAGCGCTCATTGTTCTTGCAGCCACGTTAGCAAGTTAGCTTGTATCGCTAAACGCTAGCAACAATTTATAACTGTTTGGGTAAATGATCTAGAGACAGCAGTTTAAACTCTGGAAGCAAGAAATGTAGTTTAATAGGCGTTGTTTGTGGAGGAAAAATTAATAGTTATACAAATTTACTCTGATTCTCTAGGTTTGCCTTATTTGCAAATTAAATAACCTAAAATATCGGTAAAATTTTGGACCTTGTTTAAATGGCCTTACAGTTTCTTAACCTGCACTTATTTGTCGTACTATTGACCTTTGACCTGTATGTGTTCGTTTAGGAGGTTTATGAGGACCCTCATAAGCCCCTGCCCTCGCTGGTGGTGCACATTAGGGGACTGGTGGACGGCATTACCGAGTCTGACCTGGTGGAGGCGCTGCGAGAGTTCGGCACCATCAGGTTGGACATCAATATTGCTTTCACACATGTGGTGTTTATTCCATTTGACCAAAAAATATTGTTTTTTCTTTCCTGTTTGTGGACTATTTTTATGTGTGTTTTAGTTATGTGGTGCTGATGCCGAACAAGAGACAGGCTCTGGTGGAGTATGAGGACATGGGTGGCTCGTGCAATGCTGTGACATATGCCAATGACAACCAGGTGTACATTGCTGGTCGCCCTTGCTACATCAACTATTCCACCAGCCAGAAGATCTCTCGGCCCGGGGACTCTGGTGACGCCCCCAGTGTTAACAACATCCTGCTCTTCACTATTATGAACCCCATCTATCCCATTACCACGGTAACATGCCACAAAATAAACATTTTTTTTAGTATGCACTTATGCTGGTGAAAATGTGAAAATGTGTCTAAATGTTTTGCTGGTGGTTTGCAGGACGTATTGTACACCATCTGTAATAATTGCGGCCCTGTGCAGAGGATTGTGATCTTCAGGAAGAATGGTGTTCAGGCCATGGTGGAATATCCTTCATAAATTTTTAGAATCTTGCTGTCATAGATTGAAGTGTCCCATGAATGTGTTCTAGAATGATTTGATATCACAATCTTGTTGTACTGTGAAAGTGGAGAGTTAATTCCTTAACTTGATGCTCACATTTGATTCAGTCCAAAGTGCTCAAAGAGCAAAAGCATCACTCAATGGGGCTGATATCTACTCTGGCTGCTGCACCCTCAAAATCGAGTATGCCAAGGTCAGTGATCAAAATGTATCTTGTGCAAATCTGGAACTACACGGTCATCCAAATGATTTTAATGCACAGTTCCACTTGAGGTGACACCTTCCTGGCGAGTCTCTGATGAAGGTTTTTTTTCTGCAGCCAACTCGACTTAATGTGTTCAAGAATGATCAGGACACTTGGGATTATACCAACCCGAGTCTGAGTGGCCAAGGTAAAGCGCACACACTGTTTCTGGTAAAAGTTATTTGGTTAAACTTCCTGTAGTGACATCACTGTGGAATTCACAAAAGGTCACTTCACAGTGGTGTCATTTAAATTCATTATTTCATGTGCAGGTGTGCACACAATCATTCAATTCAGTCTGTATTGTACACACAAGCCGACACACACTGTAGCCTCTTGTTTGTGTTTTCACCACCAATTCGCATGTCACCCGTGTCGTGTCGAACACACACAAGCATGCGTCACACTCGGTAGAGTCCCTTCCCTCTCTCACGGTTAGTCACTCCGCATGGCGCTGCACCCAGAACACACAACATGGTGGAGACTTTTTCTTTTATAAATTTGCCATAAATGCTAATCAACCAACCATAGGACCACTTAGTTTTATGCTAATATAAGCATGCTGACTGGTCCGTTGTAATTTAACAATTGTTAATGCAGGAGTTTCTTAGGAAGGTTGTTGCTACAAATTGAATAATTTAAGTTTCATGATTGGTTTATCCTGGTGCCTGATGACCGGGGTGGGTGCTGGAGCTTAACACTTGCTGTAGGATAAGATCCAAAACCAATAAAATCTAGTTCATAGGTTTCTAAGGAAAACTGTATGGTCTATAAATTTGTTTGCTACAATGTCTACACAAGTTCCTGGATGAAGGTTTTCAGTCATTCAGGTCACAGAACCATGTTTGTAGATCAATGGCTCTGTTCATCTAGGGGCTTCGTCAGTTCTGTAGAATGGTGTGGAAATGGTTTCAGTGAAACATGATTGCCATTGAATTCCAGAGATGTGAATTTGCAGTAAAGCTGGTGGGGTGATGAGCTGTCAATGGACGTCCCATTCACACCTCTTTCAAAACAGGCATGTTTCCTGTGCTTGAAGGAGTGTCATTTAAATGCAAGTTCAATGTTTCAGCTGTCATCCAAACTACTTGGATTAATTTTCCATTCTAGTTTGCATTTTTAGGTGTTTGAACTAACTAAGCCCCTTGGATGAGTAGAGAATACTAACTATTCAATATTTTTATATTGCTTAATTTAACTAGCTAGCAAAATTAGTAATTTGATTATTTTCCACAATTTTATTGACTGACTTAAAGATTAGCGCTAGTAAGCAAGGAAATAAGTCACTAGTGCCAACGAAACATTTCGGTCATTTTGTCTACAATACAAACCACACAGGACATTTTTCAAGCGGCATTCATATACCTCAAATGAGCATTCTACAGAAAACACACCAAACATGCTACTCTTCAAACACCGTGGAATAATCACATGGAGACACATCTCAAACATCAGACAACACATGGAACAGAAACACGTCAGAACAGTTGACATGTTTCATCTCCTCGACAAGACGACTATTTAGCAAAATATCTGGGGGCTGTTCTTTTTTGGCTAATAAATTGCTGCCAATCACAGAAGATTTTTTCCCCCATAACACGTCACTACAAGTCAACCAGCAAATATGACATGCAGACACTAAGACAGATTGTAAGAAGAGGTGGGAGGATCATACCTTGTGTTTATTCCCTGTTTGCTGTCTTAATGTCTTGTTTCTTTGGTGTGCGGGCTATGTTTTTTTGCTATGGTCACACCACATTTTTGAGTTCTGAGCAGACATTGCCATTCCACTTCCAAGATTTCAACATCACCAGGGTCAGAGCTTTGCCATGGCACGCAGAGCTCACATTACCACAACAGCACACAGAGTCCAAGACTGTTGCCACACCACACAAAGATCGTCACAACATTGCAGGATGTCACACTCCACCCCAGGATCATCAGTGCACATTTACGTCAGGATCACTGCAATGCTAATGCTACAAGCAGACACTACCCATGCTGACAAGTCGAGACCGTCATTGCTCACCACACCAAGCAGATTTTTTTTTTCTATAGATGCAATGAACCGCATGTCACGACGCAACACCCTGTAGTTCAATTTGTCATAGTCACCGCACAGACATAGTGCACATCAAGCTTGAACATCGTCATGACAACACATCAAGCATCACAGTAACCCACCGGGACATCACTGCGGCCAACACTACATTTACAGCACATGGAAAGGATCACTGAAGTGTACATGAAGACACGAGCACCGAACATGTAGCTAGAGCCTCGTCATCCACCTTAAGCCCTCTCACACTGAGGAATCAGGTCCTTCTCTGTCTCTCTTTCTACTTTCTCTTACCTTCCTCTTCCCTCTCTTTGCTAACTCTTTCACCTGAGAGCGGCGATTCGTGTTCTGACTGCTGTTACGCCTTCCGTGTGACACAGGTTCGGATTAGCTTGGCCGCTACAGTGGCGTCTGTCCTCAAAACCTGCCGCTGTGTCTGCAGCCCCTCCATCTGAATGGTAAGCACTGTGTGTGCCTGGTAACCACTCAAGGCAGCCTCAAAGCACTTGGAAGTCTAAGTAAAGCGCAATGGAGAATGAAAGCTGATGCCTGGGAATCGTATCTTTGGGTTGAAGGAACAGGGTTACAGGCAAACCGTCTCTCATTCAACCAGTTACACCTTGGAGTCTCAGATCACTGTAAGTAAGTACCGCCGTCAGACACCCTGACTTGCTGATTCATGCCAGTTGTTTGGCATTTCAGCCCTGGCAGCTTGCATACAGCATGAGTTGCCCCTTTAAACCTGTTGCTAGCCATGCTTGGTGTGCCTGCTGAAAGACCTTTTAATGCCTCAAATAAAGATTATTCCCATTCTACACACTAAAAAAGCGCAGTCTTGATTTTCATTAACTCCCTTATGGTAGGCTTTAAAGGAACATGTTGATCATTGTTCAAATAAAGTGAGAATTAATTTGCATAATGACAGATAACTACTGGAAACCTCTAATTGTTTGTGCTTTTTAATCAGTAAATGTTTGTTCATTGTTCTTGGTCCCATGGTCCACAAAAGAAGACGGTAAACTGGTGGTTCCACTTGTTATTCCACTTTGTTTTCGGTGCATTGGACCAGTAAGTCAGTGACACTAGCCAGTAATGGGGTCTATGAGCTCATGTATGTGGAAGAGGGCAGATGGTGCTTTCCTCAGAGTGTGTTATGGTGCCCTATGCTGCAACATGAGCAGTAGAAAAAGGTGTGGTCGGATGGCTTCATGTGTCTTGGGTAAAGCACATGTTGGCCTTCTCCATCACCATATGGTAGCTGTTATATTCTGAGCTGGCTCATTGGTGGGGAAACCAAGCTAGTAGGCTGTCTGGCCATATGACGAGAAGTAGGTGTGTTTAATATAAACCTCTCGGGTATTTAGCTAGCTAGGTTAGCCTGCAATTTAACAAAAGTGCTAACAATATAGTAAAAGCATTAGTGTGAACAAGTGCAGTGTGTGTATAGGAAGTATTGTACAGTAAAGAAAGTTATCTAATTTTGTTTTCCCTGTGTTGCCTTTTTTTTTTTTTTTTTTAATTATTGCATGTCTGATTTGTGTATACCTGTGTCTGTACAGATGCTGATTCAGACGGCAATTGGAACAGTTCTCAAGGTGTGTGTGGGAATTCTAATATTTTTAAAAGCAAAATTGTATGGTTAGGTTAATTAGTTTAAACTATAAACAAACATCTTTAACATGGTGTTTACATAGATGTTGCCCCACCATGTGGTGTTTACAGCTAAAGCATTTATAGGCTCTCCTGCATGCCATTCACATATGCACAGCCCTTCCCTTATTAGTCTGTTAAACTGATTGGTTCTTGTGTGCTGCCCTTCAAGCTGATTGGCTGTGGTGTGTATGTATGTGTTCTCTCTCAGACCCCACGACCAATCCAAACAAGCGCCAGAGGCAGCCAGCTCTGCTTGGAGACCACCCACCTGAATATGGTTAGTCACCATCACTGACACACTTTTACTGTGCTAAGCCTTGCCCACTTTAATGAAAGGTAACTTCAGTGATGCATCTGCTGCGCATGGTCAAGCTTTGCACAAAATTACACCGGATATAATGCTACTTGATTTGTCTAAATCAGGATCAGCCAACAAGAATGTGACTTGGGTTGCATGATTGATTATTTTATTTCCTTTTATGACTTATGATTTGCTATGAACAGACCCTTGCAACTAAGCATGAGCACCTCAGACATAATTTTTTGACTTTTCATTGGTCTGTAACATAATACTAATGGAAATCTATAGCTGGATATCTTGCAAGTTTATGAGGGGAGGAACACTTTAATTCTCGTCTCTCATCATTTAAATGAATAAACCAGTTTACTCCGTTAAATGTGGTTATATTACCAATTTATGTCTGTCAAAATTCATGTAACATTTTACTAATGTAAACTAGTAACAAATAACTAGCATGTAATTAGTACAAATGATACTTGGAGCTAGCTAAGATGTTAAACAGAAGCTTGGAATACAGCAGTATTAAAGTTGGTGGGTCTTAAAGAAATGTCAAATAGTGCAGTGCCATTTGTGTGATCATGGTATTTCCCCATCTGTTATAGCATTTCCTCTGTTTATTCTTTCCTGTAGGCGGTCCTCAGAGTGGTTACGGTCACTACGATGAAACGTATGGTCCTCCACCTCCACACTATGAGGGCCGGAGGATGGGGCCACCTCTGGGCCGTACCCGTGGCGGACCACGTTATGGAGGCCCCCAGTATGGTCACGGTCCTCCACCCGACTACGCCGCTCAGGCCGACTCTCCTGTCATCATGGTTTATGGACTTGACCCTTTCAAGATCAACGCAGACCGCATTTTCAACATCTTCTGTCTTTATGGCAATGTGGAGCGGGTGAGTTTCCTTGTACTGATATCTTTTAAACCAGATTCCACAGTTTCTGAGTAGAAAAACAAAGTTCATTACTTGCTCATAAAATGAATTTTCAAATGTCTTGTGCTGTTTCTAGGGTCATTGTATGAATTGTTAAATGACTGTCAGCTTTTGTTTTTCATTAACATTATTAAATTGTTTTGGAATTTTGAGAGATTTCATTTCACACTGTTTGGCACCATAAAAAAAATTGCCAATGCATACTCTTTCCAACTGAATGTTGAAGTATTAAATGGCACACTTGAGACAATGCTTAAGATTTTTGCTTAACCTTTGATCATAATTTATGTATGTATGTATGTATGTTTGTGTAGGTAAAGTTCATGAAGAGTAAGCCTGGTGCTGCAATGGTGGAGATGGGGGACTGTTATGCAGTGGAGAGAGCCATCTCCCATCTCAACCACACCATGCTCTTTGGACAGAAACTCAATATTTGGTATGTTTTCTGTTTGCTGCTTTAGAACATACTTAACCTTTTTTGTCCCCTAGCTACAGTGCTGATCTTTGCCATATACTGGAGTTAAGAACAAATAAAACACTATCCCACTGTTACTATAGCACTGTTAAGATATATTATGATTAGGTTGTTTTCATTAGTGTTCAGTAGACCGCTCGTGTGCTC
>JAOTRN010000030.1:11756578-11766724 GCA_028566695.1 Bagroides melapterus
ACACACACACACACACACACACACACACACACACACACACACACACACACACACACACACACACAGGGTTGACAGTGCCTCAGTCTCTCGAACTTAAAACTCAAAACTTGAAAATAACCATTAGCATTCTTGTACAAATGCTAACTCATGCTAATTCAGGATGATGTAGGATGCGACCTGATTGGCTCTCAGCATTTGCTGCATTTTTTTGACAAGAATTTTTCCGATCAGTCATCTGGCATGCCAATCAAAAGAAGGTGACAGTGTACTAAACAGGTTCTCACTGGAGAGACAAAACTAGCAAGAAATACAGACAGTGCCAGAAGCTGACATTTTATATTTTCTTGGAGTCTCATCGTACATATCATACACATTATACACTCTCTGGTCATGTGATCTACTCACATGGCCACACCCACAACATCAAGCGCTTAAGAACAAAACTAGAAGCTTGTGTTGAAATGTAAAATAACTTTTGTATAAAAGATTAGCTGCAATATTTTGAGACCAGGTTAACACACCCCCAGAGAGTACAGTATATATGATGTGTTATGCGTTTCCTGTTTACACTTGTTCAGCATCAGTAACTGATGTCACAGGTGGGGAAAAAAAGTCACCTTTCTTAAACAGTAACCAGTATGAAGAAAATTCTGGAATGATTTCAGTTTCACTAATCAGAAATGCTCGACGCATGCTCCGCTGTCCACCGCCGGCTCGGAAAAGTCAGGAGGCGTGCGTCACTGTGACTGCCGGCAACCTTCCAAGAGTCTTCGAACTGGCATAAAAACTGATTTATTAGTGGACAGCTCTGCAGCGGACGCACTCACCGAGCGTAAATCAGAGCTGAGCAAACATGATGTGATCATGATGGAATCTTCCAGCAAGGTTAGCGCAGATGTGCTGCAGCTGATTACTGCTGTACATTAACTCCGGACTCGGTGCAGAGGCAGCAGCTCACTGGGCATTGCGTCAACTCTCTCTCTCTCTCTCTCTCTCTCTCTCTCTCTCTCTCTGGACTATTGTACACTGAGGAGAAACATCAGGAGTTGTCTAAAGTGGGTTGTCAGGAGTGTGTCTAAAGACAAGTGTGGGACACAGGAAAGACGGCAATTTGTGTGCTGTAATTTGTAGCAGAAATGATTTAACACTCACTCACACTCTTACATTCTCACACACACACATACACACACACACTTCCAATGCCAGTCCTGAAGCCTAAAGCAAGCTACATACAGTAACTCACCATAATTAGGTTCACATCCCTAACATTTCTGGTCTCTTTAGCCAGCTAGTTATTACCACTAACTTGGTTAAATATTGAGTTAACATTAACTTGTAGTAGCTCTTAAGCTACTACACTTGTAGTACACTTGTAGTAGCTCTACACTTGTAGTAGCTCTTGAGGTAATGCAGGACACAGATCATCTACTAGGAGGAAGATGAGTCAGTACAAGCTACAATGAACAGAGCTACAACTGACTAGACATCCATCCCTCCATCCATCTATATATCCAACCGTCAATACTTTTATCAGTTCATTCACTCATCTGTCCATTCACTCATCAATCCATAACTCATTTGTCCATCCATCTCTCAGTCTATGCATCCATCTATATGTTAAACTGTCCATTCTTTCATCTGTCAATCAGTCCATCCATCCATCCATCCGTCAGCTGTCCAGTTTTCTATTCATCTGTCCATCTAACCATCCAACTGTTCATCCATTTCGCAACCTCTCCTTCTAGTCATCCATCCATCCATCTATATATCTAACTGCCCGTTCTTTTATCTGTCAATCAATCCATCCGTCTGTCTCTATGTTAATCCACCCGTTCATCCACCCATCCATTTGTCAACCTGTTAGGCCATCCATCCATCCAGCCGTCCATCTGGCAATCAGTCTATTGATCAATGTTAACAGCTGCTGCTATGCTTCAGGAATTGGGAATAAATTGGACTTCCTGTCTCTGTAGTCCAGCCAATTGCTCAGCCACAGCAAAGCCGCTCTCGCTAAACACTGCCGTGTGTTCCAGTCCTCCTCTGTCCCTAGCTGTGTTATAAAAGAACAAGCTTGTTTATGGCTTTCTAGTTGTTACTAGCTAGTACTCACTCAGCATGTCATGTCATGCTACAGTTTGTAAATTAAACTGGATTGTTTCCAGAGAGATCTCTTCATCATCATGATTGACGTCACCAGCAATGTGCATTCAGGAGACGTATCTAACGCTCAATGCTGCTGATAACCAGAAATCTCTTCTCTTCTCAAACACAGTGATAGAGTTGGTATTAAATGAACACACACTGTGGCGTCAACTGTAGGGGCTAATTATCCAGTTAGCTTCATGCCAGAAGCCCAGACATGGAGCAGAACAACGGCTTGCTTACCTTTTGCAGGCTGGATGGGTTCAGCTGAGTTTTGTCGATTATCTTTATTGCAACCTGAAATACATAGGACGAAGTGGGATTAGTTCCTGAAACTCCTAAAAGTGTAGCAGGTACCATCTTTAAAAGTTCCCTCTTTATTCTGAATGTAGCGGATCAGCCATCACCAAGAACTTCACCCAGAACCTTCTGAGCTTTCGAATTCATCATACCCACTCAGAAGTCTATGTAGAGGCTTTTTGCCAGTCAGAAGGTGGGAATTACATTGGTACCCCCAGGCCACACCCCTCAATCATTAAACTTCTAAGTGATTTGCAGTTTAAGTTTAAATTCTCTGTTGCTATTTTAAAACCATGGACGTTGGGGTCTTTTAGCTTCCTGGCTAATCCGAAGAAGCTGAAGAATATCGGACACCAAACACATCTCAAGTTGATCAGCTGTTTCTGTAATAAGGAGGAGCTTGTGTGGATGTGATTTGAATCCCAGCTCTTCTTTTAAAGCTGCTAATTCAGACTTAGCTGCAGGAACGTTAGGCTTGCCAACATGCCGCAGAAAAATATGGCATTGTTCTAAAATCCAATCCTGATTCATACAATAAGGGCAATGTGCCCAAAAGTAAGCATGCCCTCTCCTTTTAGAGGCTCCTCTCAGTTTTACAGACAAACAACACGCTTCTCTTTCCACTTTTGTGTGGTCTGTGTGTACTGCAACTTCACACGCTGGCATCCGGTGACAAATCTGTCAGAGTGTGAAGTCAGTCGCTTGTGTGAAAGGTCTGATTCAAATATTCATTCAGCTTTGTACTGATCAGAGTGTACTGCAACTCCATGCAGAGCTGAACTGTACAATAGCTTTGTTATCTACAGGCTAGTCAGGTACTAGCTAACTAGCAGGTCAGTTACTTCTGTGGCAGGTATCTATTACTGTTATCCAAATAGATTAACTAAGGCTAGCTAATGTTATGTAAACTATAAAAAACTATTTACCTCAGGAGTCAATTCAAATCAGGAAGCACTGACTCTCATGCTAGCTGTGTGAGTTTTATTTAATAACTGAATAAATCCTTAGTGAATTTTATTTAATTTCTAAAAATTAACTTATGAGAAATTATGAGAAACTACAAACATGTTAGGGAAACTATCAGTGTGATTTGGTCATAATTATAACTGTTTGACCTAAACAGATAAAATACCTGCTAATCTGCAAATGAAGCTTCACTTTTGAGGGAGTAAAACTTCTTGTGCGAATTGAATGTGGTTGTGTGATTGTGTGGTTGTGAGATCAGAACAGAGCCATGCTCTCACCTCTCGGCCAGTAAGGACGTGGCGAGCCAGCTTCACTTTAGCAAAATTGCCCTTGCCGATGGTTTTGAGGAGCCGGTAGTTGCCGATGTGTGGGTCGTCTGGGCACGAGGGCATGGAGTTACGGCAACGCACGCCGAGAGAACGACTCGACACGCTGGTGCCCTTCTCTGAACGGCTCGCCGCTAGAGACGCATGCTACATCAGGATGAAGGGACAACATGAGAATTTTAAGCAGATTTCCAGCTACTAAAATGCACTTAGAATAAAAGCAGCAGAATTTAGAATGAAACTAGTTAAACTGTTAAGCTAATGTAAACTATCTGGGAAACAAACGAATCTACTTTAAATCACAGAATAGTTCATCTAATGATGTGAAATAGCGTTCTATCAGACTTGCTAGAAAGCTAGTTAAAATGTTAGCAACCTTGAACATTAGCAAGCTTGAACATTAGCAACATTAGGTACATAATGGCACATGGCTACTAATAA
Source organism: Bagroides melapterus (assembly GCA_028566695.1). Classification (NCBI taxonomy): domain Eukaryota; kingdom Metazoa; phylum Chordata; class Actinopteri; order Siluriformes; family Bagridae; genus Bagroides; species Bagroides melapterus. The sequence continues at coordinate 11,760,754 of JAOTRN010000030.1, forward strand.
AGATTGGCTAATGTCTAAAGCTAAAGTCACTTGGGAGCTTAGCTGAGCTAACAACGTTAAAAATTATGATTTATTTTGCAAATAAAATGATTTTTATGCTAAATTTGCGATTGGCTGACTGAATTGATTGATTAGAAGAAAGCAAAGGAGGGCATCGGGAAAAAAAAACACACACACACCAAGACACACACAGAGCCTTATGTGTTAATGCATTATTCCATTCAGACTAAGTGATATTGATGATCAGATTAATTATTGTATTGATTAACCTGTCTGTGGCAAAAAAGCATGAGCACACCAAGAGATGAACAATCTTCCATTAAGGGCACAGAGTGATAAATAAAAGACATGTTTCTGCCTCTAAAATATACCACATTGAACCTGAAAGTGAACCCAGTTGCTTTAAACTCACTTTAAATACTTGACTATTTCAATCATCTTATCATAAATGTTAATGTTTCAGTTTATTTTATTTTCAGTATTTTAAAGAAATGTTTCAAATTTGCTTTATTTAAGGCTCCAACATACAGAGACTCGTTCACAGGAAAGACTGGAAACTGGAAATCTATAGATTATGATTATAGTACTTTATATTTTTTTGGATTTAGAAAAAATATGGGAAAATATCGTCTTCGTTTATTAATTCTTTCAGAGCCTTTTTCTATATCAAGTGACTCATTATGGAATTTAAATAGTATCTAAACAGGAAAAAGAGTGAAATGTGTTCTGACAGAAAAAAACACATCCTCAGTGTTGTTTCTGAATTCACTCCACTGCAACACCATGGGTGAGGGGAGCTCACACACACACACGGACACACACACACACACACACAATAACCACCATCTGTGCCATGCTACATACAATCACATGATCACAGAATAACAACAGAGAGAGAAAGAGAGAGAGAGAGAGAGAGAGAGAGAGAGAGAGAGAGAGCGAGAGAATCTAATTATCTAATATCTGGATGAATATAATACAATCATGTGGTCTATGTTTTTTGTTTTTATCCACTCACTCTGCTTACACTCAGACTGTAGCCTGACATATTATCACTAACCCCTACTGCATGAACACTAACCCCTATCTCACTATAATTAACTACTGCACTATCACCAATCCCTGTTACGCCATCACTCACTCATAACCTTTACTGCAATATCACTATCCCCTGTTTTTTGCTATGTCATAATGCACTGCCACTAACCCTTCTCTATTACTAATCCCTAATGTACTACCAGTAACCCCCTACTTCGCTCTCACTAACCCCTAATGGACTTACATTAACCCCAACTTTGCTATCACTAACACCTAATCTCTACTAGACCATACTAAAACTAATCCCTAGCAACATTAATTCCTACCACAACACACTTTCACTAACCCCTACTACACTCTTACTATGCCAACAACACAAACACTAACCCCTGCCCCAGTTTACGAAGCCCTAAAACACTAATCCCTACCACACTATCAGTATGCCCTAAAACATTAATACTAACACAAACCACTCAAGAACCACTATCAGCAATAAAATACCAAACATTAATCTCTACTACAGTACCACTAACCCCTAAAACATATTTATTGGCCCTTAAATCACTAATCCCTTCACACAATCACAAATGACAACACTATTACAAACCACAACAGTAAACCCAACAGCATGATACATAGCCACAAAACAAACACTACCCCAACCCATATGATCACTCATCACTAAAACACTACCACTAACCCCTACCATCTTCCCATACAAAAAGCTGGATTCTCACAAACATTGTTTGAATACTGAGAAGCCTCTGAAAATCAGGCTCAGGTGTATTTGACTATGGCTTGGTGAACTAATCTGCAGTCATTAATCATTCATACTAGCAAAGTCACAGGCTTGGAACACACCGGACTCAGCTCATGATAATCTATTAGAGCAGGACCAACAGCCAGAGGCTTCCCCTATTACTAATTCACCACAAGTGTGGGCAGCAGGCATGAAATATGTATTTAATCACGACTAATCACAGATTCATATTCCATAATTCAAGCAAACAAAATACAAAGTGAGAATCACATATCTCACTTTGTTTTCTGTTAGGTGCCAACCGATGTATACTTTTTACTGGATGTTGCTAAAATAGTGGTGTAGAGTACATGCCAGATTTTTTTGGAATAAACGCTGATTTTTTTTTTAAATTGATTATGAATTAAATATGTGTTCAAATTTTTTTTTAATCTACCTGCAATATTACTAACAAAATTCTTTGGTTCTGTTTCCCAAACACAAACAACCTAGCAGTTTGTTTTAAACCTCCACCAACTGACCAGGCAGATACTAAAGATGAATAAATGAACATTGAATATCTTGCACATATCTTTCGTTGTCCCATGTGTTATATCTGACTGCTTGACTGCTTATAGCCTGCAATAAAGTAAAAACCTTCCTGCTTTTGCTTCACTTCTATTGCTGGACGAGGCCATGGTCTTTTATCCACATCTTACCCCATCCCAGTTCTACCCCATATTCTTGGCCGCACTCCTGAAGGATTGCTGCTCTAGCACACTTGATTTAGCTTATATAGAATATTTCATTGCAGCGTGATGGTCTCCAAAGACGGGGACCGAGAGCCACTGTTTTATTTCGCTCCCAATAACCGAGCTCTATATCACACCAACAGTAGGGTTCTCCAGCCAGGGGCACCAGAAGAGGGGGAAACACTGAATGATTCAACAGGGAATAAAGTACACCAGGGGCTTTGAAATATGTGTATTAAGCAAGAGACTGGTGCATAGGGATTTCCAGACCCACCACTGTGTTTAGCGCCAACCCTGAAGATAAACATCGCTGCATTGCCTTTCTTCACCTGACATATCTGATATAAATTTATTTATATATATTTATATATAAATAAATTCAGTGACTGAGCTGAACACATTACGGATTTTGATGCTATGTTGCTTCTAATTTGTTGGATATACAACATTTCTAGAAGTTTAAATAAAGGGAGAAATAACTATATATAACGGTTACTTGCAATACATTCTTGACCTATTTGTTGATTTTTCCTAGCACCTACAGAACCGATGGTAACAACACAATATGCTCTTAAATATTCTCTGATGACAAGGGCTGATTTGTTCAAACATGGTTGCATATTATATTCACAAAAAAGATTCCAAACTAACATCTTGTGGAGAAAAACACAACATGGGTGACTTAATACGGCTAGGTGTAATTATAGTGTAAGTTAAGTCAAAACAGACTTATATTTCAAATCAACCAACTTATTTGTAGAAAATGTAAAAAAAATTTGTAAAAAAAGATGTTGTCATGATTTTTTTTCCCCACATTCACCATCTTTAACAAACACCCAGGCTATGTACTAGCTGACTTAATAGCTTTAGTTATTAGCTAGCTTAGTAAATGGCGTCCATATTTCCCAGCAGCCTAGTAACAGTGTTCTCTCAAATGTAACCAGATCAGTGACAAGCATATTGTGTTAGCATATTGTGTTCATCATTATTTGAAATCACTAATTAAAAGAGTGTAAAACAAGATAGTAGCAATAGATGAAAACTTGGACTGGTGTATTAACATATCAACTCCCAAGTACCATAAAACTGTAATGCATTTTAAAATTTAAAATGTTCTTTATTATTGGTAATAATTAGTTATTAGTCAGTCATGTTAAATCATATTCTTATATTAAATCATGTTATTGGAAATGCAGATTGTTATTTTCAACTTTTTGCTTTTACATTTTTTTTATTTTATTATTATTATTTTATTTTATTTCTTTAATTTTTAATAAATAATTTCATCGAAAGGTATTTTTAATCCCTGGCTGTGACAGCTTGCGAGTTGTGAGGTACAAACGTGCTAGCTAGCTAACTAGTATGCCATTATTGTAGTGTGTTTACATTGTCGTGCAGCTAAAGAGGATTTTGACTGGTTTAAAGCCAATCAGACGGCTCTTTACATCATTTTTGTCTTCAAACACTAAATGTTCATTTTCTTAAAATACCCTGCACAAAAATTATGCAGTCTGGACGTAATTGTGAGAAGAGTAAATTTGATTGACAGCTAGTCACATGACCAGGTTTGTAGTAAAGGCTACCGAATGATTTTTCCGGGAATACCGAGTACCATATTCCAGATTAGTGTTGGTATATAGAATAGTGTACAGTAGTGGAGCATGTAGAGCATTTAGGACCCAAACGGTTCAGAACCAACGTCCGCGTTCTAATCGGTCGCCATGGCTACGTTCCAAAACCGCATACGTGTAGCCTCCTATATTGACATACTACTTAGTAGGCTAGTATGCAGTAGCTATTCATGAGTCTGAACTGCACTAGCATACTCTTTAGTAGGATAGTAGCCTCTGCGGTTTTGGAGCGTAGCCCGGATGAAAACGGGGACCGCTCCTCGAGTATATCTCGGGCAGCTCGTTTTTGTCGTTCACACACATTCAAGGATGCACCCCCCAATCCCCCCACCCCCCTTTTGGCCATGTAAGCTAACGAAGGCCTGCTAACTCGCGAGTCAAAATAAAGCAGTAAAATAAACGACACAATTAACCAAATGAGCAAAATGCGCACCTGGGTAATAATATTAACGTGCACTTACGTGATCCAAGCTCCGGTCGGTGGCAGACGGCAAAGCAGACCGAGAGGACATTTTGCTTTTTTTAAATTGTTTTCTTTGTGTTATTTTTTAATCCCTGAGATTGTAACCGATTAGTGATGCAGAATGAAGAGGCGATGTGCAATCTCGCTCCGACACCGGGGCCGAGGTGCAGGCCGCTAACCGGCCTGAGTGGAGCCCACCGGAAAGGCTGTCATGACACCGCACACAAATCTGTCCGTTACCTTCTCAAAGCAGCCGATTATGAAAAAGCCGGTGTACTGAATCGCAAAATGGTGGTGGTGGAGGGGAGGCTGATGATGATGAGGAGGAGGAAGATGATGAGGACGATGAAGAGGGGGGTGGGGGGTCTGCTAAAACACAACGACGCTCGGCCAGGGAGCAGCAACGATTCCGTAGCACCTCACAGCCGCCGCCGCCGCCGCCCCCCGCCTCATCTCCGCGCGCGACGCAAACAACCCGCTCCCTTTTCTCATAATCGCGCTTCCGGTTTAACGCTCAGCACCTTTTCACAGCGGGGCCCTGACAGGCGTAGCTGATAAAAAAAACAAAAAGCAAAAACGTAAGCTTTGTATTTTGTCTCAAGGACCGAAATTCGGTCACATGTCCGTGACTGATTGAAGCGCGCGGCTGATGGTGATGATGATGATGCTCGGTCCGGGAGTGCCGCCGCCGACTGACGCTCAAACACACACACACACACACACACACACACACACACACACACACCCCTCTCTCTCTCACACACACATACACATGCACGCACACCTGCTCACACAGAACATACAGACCTACATGCAAATGATAACAACACCACTCCTTTATGTTGTGTTTCCTGTGTTGATCTAAATGCAAAATCGGGCTCCGTATCTATATAAATTATCCACCTATTCTAAGTCTTGACCTCTTGGCAAAAGCATCCTGAGCCAAAGATCTATCACAATAATTTACTGAGAGCTCAGCTCATCTAAATCAAAATGAGCCGATTCTTTCAGCTCCCAAACGACTCTGTCCACAAAACCAGCCAAAATTAGAATTCTTTTCTTAGAAAAGGTAAATATATTCAAATGATATAACACGCTAAACAATGTGAAAATTGGTGGCTGTGCGGAACTGAAGAACCGTCGGACCCCGTACCACATATTATTATTTTAAGGAATCACTTGGATTCGTTATGATACAACGTTAGACCCAATTCGTATACAATTAAGAAAGCTTTAATTCAGCTGTCACTTACTGAAATCAAGACTCTGTGTCCTAGTCTACTTTGTATTCACTACACCTTTGCATTGATGCCATTCATCAACGCAGAAAAACGTCGCTGAGGCTTAA
>JAOTRN010000030.1:11771836-11782811 GCA_028566695.1 Bagroides melapterus
AATTGTTATGATGAGACTATTCCCTGCTGGCATGGGATTGGATTTCTTGTGTGTTCTATGTTCTGTGTCTCTTATTTTGAAGTCTGTCCTTGCCTTGTCTTGTCTTGCTTCCCAGTACCATCTGTTCCTTGTTTAGCTCTAATTAGTGTGTGTATTTCCCTGTTCTTTGTCAGTTGTTATACTGTATGTAAATGTAATGTTGTATGTTAGTGAATGTGTATTGGCCTTTGGCCTCCTTGTTTTGTTTTTTGTTTCTTGTTTTGTTTAAATAAACCTCTAAATCTGCATTTGGATCCTATTGCGCCTCTTCCCTGGACCTCCCCATTACAGAACAACAGACCACGATGGATCCAGCAGAAAGACTGGTTTTTCTGAGCCAGGGAGACAAGACTATTGAGGAATATGTGCAGGAGTTCTGCGATCTGGCAGCCCAAGTATCCTTCCCGGATATGATTCTCAAGGACTCTTTCCGCCATGGACTACCAGAGAAATTTACTAAGGTGATGCCACCAGTCACTACCACCTTGACTCTAGCAAGGTATATAGACTTTGCCTTGTGGTTGAGTGGTTCAAAGTTTACGGTGGTTGTGGCGGAGGAAAACCACACCACTCCAGAGCCTGTCTACGCCTGCTCCGATCCTCAGCCAGAGCCCGCCTGCTCCGATCCTCAGCCAGAGCCCGCCTGCTCCGATCCTCAGCCAGAGCCTACCAAGGCCTCTCAGAGGCATGGGAGACTGCGGACTAGTGTGGAAGACGTCCCGCGTGCCGCCAAGCCCACTCCCAAGATGGCTGCCGCCTCTCCCAAGATGGCAGCCGTTGCATCCCCAGAGCCCACTGCTGAGATGGCCGCCGCCGCGCCTCCAGAGCCCGCTGCCGAGAAGGCCGCTGCCGCCGCGCCTCCAGAGCCCGCTGCCTTGATGGCCACCGCCGCGCCTCCAGAGCCCGCTGCCGGAACTGTCTGCATCTCCAGAGTCCGCTGACCCAGGGACCATGACCCACCGTCCCACCCCCAGAACTGCTTCCACCAATCCACCACCCTCCTGGACTTCTTCCGTTGGGGTGGATGGTTCTTTAGGGTGTCAGGAGCCGCCCTTAGGAGGGGGGCTATGTTATGATGAGACTATTCCCTACCAGCCCACTAGAGGGGGTGCTGGCAGGGGATTGGATTTCTTGTGTTCTATGTTCTGTGTCTCTTATTTTAAAGTCTGTCCTTGCCTTGTCTTGCTTCCCAGGCCCACCTGTTCCTTGTTTAGCTCTAAATAGTGTGTGTATATAAACCCCTGTGTATTCCCTGTTCTTTGTCAGTTCTTGTATGTAAATGTAATGTTGTATGTTAGTGAATGTGTATTGTACTTAGCCTTTAGCCTTTAGCCTTAGTCCTAGTTTCCTTGTTTTGTATTTTGTTTCTTGTTTTGTTTAAATAAACCTCTAAATCTGCATTTGGATCCTCTTGCGCCTCTTCCCTGGACCTCCCCTGTTACTATAATATAATACTCATTAGCCATCAATGCTAAGTTAATTTCAGTGGAATTTTTTTTATACAATCTTTTATCAGTAATCTGATAATAGATCTGAGGAAAATGTGGACGTTCTCTATCAGTTTGTTTCCTTTTCATCATCTCTGTGACTTTACGTTGTCTGCATTTGACTTATTCAAAAGCCAAACTAAACTAAAGGAAAAACTCTGATGGTATGAGGAAGAAACCATGAGAGGAACCAAACTCAAAAGGGAACCTTATACTCATTTGGGTGACACTGAAGAGTGTGAATTTAAATTATTATAATTGAGTGTGTGTAATTATAAACACCAGAGCATATGATTATTAATGTCCTTTTTAAGTCATATACAGTAATTTGGAGCTGAGAAACTCATATATTAGCTCATCATATCTGAGTTTATTCCAGATTCACCAACAACTCCAATTCAAATGCTGAAGCCTTCAAATGCTCAATGATGGAGATCCAGCACATGTAGAATGTTATTTTGTGTATTGAAGAGCTTGTTCTCAAAGTCTTCATGAGGTTGGTACCGTCTCTATCTCTATCTACTCTATTTACTTATCTAGTGTAGCAAAACTCACTATTAGATCAGTTCCCAGTTGACTAGCAACATGTTTTTTTTTTATAATATTATTCAACTTTCCATAGATAAAATAACAGAACATATTCACAGCTATTATTTAAATATGATGCATATAGTACAGATTTAACTGAATATAAATGACTGGAACGACTGTCTGAAAGAATCACTGGTCATGTCTTTCAGGACTGGGATCCCAATCTGGGATACAAAGAAAGACCAAGTTTATGAATGTGACTGTAGCTGAGACTGAGGAACTGTCACAGACTATGAAGACCTCCGAAGGTCATGAAGGTCTTACTAATAATTATTCAGACCTGGACTTTATTGCTTTAAGATTCTTTTTGTTTTGACTGTGTATGTTGGAAAAGTGTGTATTGTTATAGTTATGTGTGTGTGTTTGTGTGTGAGATGCCTGCCAGTTTGGCTAGACAGCAGGATGTGTAACATTATAAATAATTCATTTTGTTTATACATTGACATAAAATGCATGTGTGTCGTTCTCAGGACTATTGAAACCTTAAGAATGTTTACCCGCAGGAAAGAGCGTGTCACTCACCCCGACGACTGTTTACAAAGAGTGACATCATCAATTGTATTTATAACCACCACCAGTGTCCTAAAGAAGCCGGAGGAAGGCAGGTACTGCTCCTCACCCTCCTGCACACAATGGAAAAATAAACGGATACGATTATCGCTTGACTGCAGACGCAGGTATATTTACGCTATCAACAAATATCTCGGATGAGATGATTAAGATCCACCACAAACTGAATCAGAGGCTGCCCGCTTTCCTGACAACAGGAAACACATTTAAAAGAGATCAAGGCAAAAACGATTCATCATCCCAGCACACCCGGGAGCCTTTACTGTGCCACAGTGTCAGTCAGATAGCTGGACATTTTGTGGACACATACTGAAGTGACAGCATCATCAAGCGGCGTTAGTAACTTAGCTCACTTTCAAGAATGTTTCTGAAAGCCTGTTTTCATATTTGTTTCATCCTGAGTGAAGTAAACAGAACTGCAGAATGTTTTCTTTACTCACAGTTGTATCGTAAGGATTTACGGTTTTATTGGAATCATCAAAATATTGCTGAAATCACACAAGCTCAAAGTGGCTTGAAAAGAGAGGGACACTGACGCAGAGAGAAACGAGAGAGAGAGAAAGAGTTAATAAAAAAGACAAGATGTTAAAAAGTTCCTTGTCGACGTTCCTGCCTCGAAGGTTCCGAAGGTTTGAGATCCATAATGACAGGAAGCCTGGAACCAGCTTCTGGGAATTCTACCTCAGTGCATGGAGGCATCCCAATTTCCCATGTTCCATCAGGTTTCACTGATTGGAGTATCTGACTAATCCATTACCCACAATGTTCTCTGTTGTGACAACATGCCGCTGGCGGAAGAGCATTCAGGATGCTGGGACTTGCTGTTTAAGAAGCATGGGCCAAGGCCAACTTAAAGAAACAGGAAGCAAATCTTTAACAAGAATAATTTTTATTGGTGCTGTCATGCTAAAATCATGCAAATTTCATGCTAATATAATGAAACATCACGACACCTCAATGTGTCGATGTGCGCTTACATGTGTGTTTGTCCATACCAAGGTTTGTGTGTGTGTGCTATTCTAGGACACTGCTTTGTTACAGATGAAAGTGTGTTGCTGTGTGAGAGAGAGGATGTAGCCACTGCGCTGGTTTGTAAACTTGGCTCTGATCGGAGGATCCGTTTGGCACCTCGCTGCACAACAGGAAGCTCTTGTTTACCCCTAAAACCCTTTTCACTTCCCAAACCTCCTCCTTCACACAAAACAAATTAAACAAAAACTCTTTACCCCAAACATGTATGTTTATCTGAAAAGAGAACTTTCACCTAAATATCCACACCATATTCATCCTAGCTACAGTACCTTTTTATCTAACCTTCTTGCCAAAATCACTTATTCTCTGGAAATGTTAACTGGTAACCAGTTCCCCATAATAAACATAACCATATGGAGTATTTAAGCTAGTTCACATTGAGCCAGTTTGGCCTAAATACAGCCTAAATACATCCCAAAGATTTGTTTCACCATTTTACATTTCAATTCTTCTAGATTTCTGCCCAAAATGCTTCAGAAGTTAAGAAGACTAGATGGTTCTCCAGTTGTCAGAGAACTTGTTGATATGTCTAATATTGAAAGTGTTTCACAATCCAAAAAGATTCCAAATATAACCCTTTATTAACTAAGAACGCTTTATTATCCAGAGAACCCTTGGATCAGTTCCTCTCAGATCCCTTTACGGCATGACAGATTCAGGAAGTGGATTATTGTGAACTAAAATAAAGACAGACCCATAGGTTTTTTTTGTATCAATACCCAGTCAATGGGTATTTTTCTTTATTTCAACTGAAAGTGTTAGAATAAATCCCAATAATGTTTCACATCACTTCAGTTCATATCTTTCAATTGATTTCACAAAGAAACTGCACAAATAATTGAATAGATACAGTTCAAGACCAGCTATTTAGAAGGATGTGTAATATGAATATGATTGAGTACAGTTACTGAAAATACTTCTTTATTAAAAAACTCTTTCTTTTGGACTATTGGTAGTTGTTGTGAATTATAAAAAAAAAAATCAGACGAGTGTATGTTACGCTGAATTCTTTCATCTTAGTATGGACTGGTTTGAATTTTGTGTTAAGATTCATGACGACAGACATATAGTTGTTGTTCTTGCGGCTTCTTCCTGTTCGGGGTCGACACAGCGGATCATCTGGTCTGCATATTTGATTTGGTGCTGTTTTTACGCCGGGTGCCCTTCCTGACGCAACCCTCCCATTTCATCGGGGCTTGAGACCAGGCACTGAGAGTTCGTTCTTCAGTGGCTGGGTTTGCTCCCTGCCGCTGGACCCTCAGGAGACTGTGATGATGGACGTACAGTATTACCGAAGGTTTAAAAGAAGAGAAGAAAGATCATTCCTGAGCCTCTACTAACCTAAACAAGCCTAGCCTACAGAGCTATATGGCCTTTTACTAATCACACTATCTCTCAAAAACAGTTTAACTGCATCCTGTTCCTCATTACCAACTTCCACATTACCAACCTTATTATAAACCAGATGATGATTTTGTAACACCAAGTTAGTCCTGCTCTAATCTGATTGGTCCCTGGGAATCATCTCATCCACTCCAGACTACACATTACTCCATGCTAATGTGTAAAAATCCCCTGGTACAAACATTACGTGTTAGCCGTCTTAGAAAAAAGGCAGAATTTGACACTATATATAAGTCTTTGGCCAAATCTTCCAGTAAACTCTGGCTTCACGCTCTCAATCATGAACAATCTAAGCGATCATAGAACACATAATGAGCCGGGCAATTTGGAGGCACAAAGATCGAAGCAATTGATCCATATTTACACTTTCAGTGTCACTGATTAGCCTAGCTAGCTATAAACACAATGTTTTCCACAGTAACTGCTTGCTATATATAACGGAAAAAAACTCTACTCAAATGAAAACCTTCTCTGTACAAACTCATGCACCAGTTCATCCGGAAATCACTTTTTCCTTTGATGCATTCTGTGTCTGAGAAGGATTAAGGATATCTTGTAAGCGTTAACTTTTTATAGCTTATTTATCTAAAGGGTTTAACAATGCACATGAGTGCAAGTTGGATTAAAATGGGACAAGACCCTGTGTCTATTCACGAGCACGCTCCATTGTTTGCTGTGAACTGGAATAAGGCCCTGTTTTCACAGGAGGAACCACTAGCTGTGTCAGACTGAGGGACTGATGACTCGGCAGTCATTAAGTCTACTTCCTGTTCGCTGTGTGAATAATGGAGAGTACTTCCTGTTTGAATCCTCCTGCCTCAAAGAAACATGAGGGTCACATTTTTCTATTTCTTCCTGCACTTGTCTTGTGGAACACATAATTCGACCACTCGGTTTGTGTTTTTAGTGTGTGGGCTAAGTGCTGTGTAGCTAAGTGTCATTCAAAACAAACACAGCTCACGTGTCTATAGTCTGTTTGGTTGGTCCATTCTTGAGGCAGCACATTATTAGTGAACAAAACAGAAACCTTGTTCACGTTCAGGACGGATTTCAGTGTCATTGTGTGCAACATGCTGCCTGTACACGACATACCTGCTAGTCCTCGCTAGTTTATTGGTGTACCTGAGGATGAATCCTGAGCCATTTTTTCAGCTAACTGAGGCTGAGCAGGTTAACATCTTATTCTAATGGTGGTTACTTTTGGCAATCTACAAATGTACATAGGATCTTTTGCTTTTGGACTCGTGTAGGTTGAAATGTTTTAAGAGGAAGCTCAGTGAACAGAATTAGGGGATTAGGTAAAGTTTGAAGGATGCTTGACCACCTAAAAAAATCTGGGTAAAGGGTTGAGCTCTTTCTAAATTTTGAAGAGAAAGTTTGTGAGTCTATATGTTGTTTTTTTATTTTTGATTTTCTGGCTGATTTCTCTAACATTTTAACTAGATACTCATTGTCTTGTGTGACTAGTTAGTAAGATGTTAATGGTTGTGTCCGTTCACATCATCTGCTCTCCTGCTCTCGCTCCTTGTGGGACGCCTCCGGCGAGGTACTCGACACCCACGATGGGCACTCGACACCCACGATGACACTCTCAGTCCAAAACGGATCAGAACCAGTCCCAGGCAGGGCATGTCCGTTGCTACGGTGATCTCGGAGAACAAGGCGTGGTCTCTGGAAACCTGGGTGGGGCTGTCACTGGTCTCAAAGTCCCGGACGACAGCGAGAATCTCCTGTCGTTCTGCTTGCTGGACCATCCCTCTGACGTTAAGCACAGCGGCGATGTGCTTCCTCCTGAAAGATAAAAAAAAATTTCATGTGAGATAATGTCTTCATTCATCAGTTCCTTCTCCCCTGATTCTCTAGCTTTGTTCTCATGTACATGTCAGTCCCAGTGAAGTAGAAGGGTCTCATCATCATTTTTTCATCTTGTGAAAAATATTTTAGGTAGTGTTTCATTGATATAAGTGCGATCAAAAAAACTACAAAAATTAAACATTAGCAAAAGACTTGGAGAAGTCCTTAAGCTGAGAATCAGCTTAAAGTATCAGTCGCTGATTTGAATACAGTATTATCACTGCAATGATACTGGAAGTGTCCTGAGTTTAACTGACAGAGACAATCAACAACAGGAAGCAGTGACCATATGCAGGGGTACAAGTGTGACTTTGATCTGTTTTCACTGTGTGCGTGTGTGGGTGTGTGTGTGTGTAGAACCAACATCTTCACTGGAATGTTTTAGTTTGAGTGTGTGTATATATTTTTTGAGTGATGGCACCAGCGTGTCTCCTGTGACCTGGCAAGTAAAGGAAGTAGTCCACAGTGACTTCCTGTTGGCTGGGTTGATTTGTGCGTCAGCAAACAGGAGCACTGCCAGCCAATGACAACACACACACTTATACACAAATGTGGTTTTGTTCCGTCAGAATGGCCTGTTAGAAAGATTTACAGTTCACGTCAATCAAAATGTCCCTGGGACCTCAGACACTGAATAACAGGATCACGGAAATGTGCGCTTTATCTCTCTGTCTCTGTATATCTTCCTCACACGCAATTCCTAACTCTTGACTCTTTGATTCTCTCTTTTGTCTCTCTCTCTCACACTCGCATAAATATATATTTTCCTATATGCATTAGACTGGTCTTTAAACAAGCTTGTCTTATACGTTATTTTCTATTTTAATCAATTTAAATAGAATTTTCAAGATCATAGTTTCTTAATAAAAATTTGATTTAATCTTTACATACTCCAGAATAAATAAGTTCAGTCTTATAGCATTTTAGTGTGACACTTTTTACTTTTGCCAGTTGACTAAACAAACACACAGAAGCACTTCATGTCCTGATACTATCCTTTGTCATCGGGTGGAGTCATAAAATGCTGATTTAAATTTAAAAAAGGCGCAGCTTGTATTGTACGTTTTTTTTAGAGTCTTATTTTTGATAACTTTGACCTGGAGTACTGTTTTCTACAGTCACAGGAAGTGTTTCTCTTTTTTTGTAGGTAATCCAACACATTTGAAAAACATATATTAGGTTTAAGTCTTTCTGTGTCCTGTCTTTTCTTCACACACCTCCTTGTCTCGTGCCAGCCAAGTCTCTGCACTATTCGTAGGGAATTTGGCACAGAGACGCGTCACAACCCTTCGTCTCCGCAGGGACTATTTTCGGCGAGACATTCTTAAGAGCTCAGGAAGGTGAAGGGTGTTGTGAAAAATAGCCATTCTGCAAAGACAGGAAGAGGCTAGGGTCGAGAGGTTCACTTATTCCTGAATGAAGTGCGCCTGTGACAGACAGAGTTCAGAGCTGCTCGCTTCCGTCTGCCAGCTCTGCACTTCATACGGCTGTTATAAAAATGATGAACCGCTTGGGGTGTTAAAGGGTTAGAGGAGATAACGCTGAGTAATGGGCCGTGTTTCTGCTGCACGCTGCAGAGAAACGTCCTGCTCTGTGAGTGTGTGTGGATGTGAGACTAACTTACCTTGACAGTCGCAGTAATGAAGGAGCAGCTTCTCTGTCCCTCAGTTTGTCTGTAACACTGGCACATTCCTGATTTCCTGATTGTTGATTGCTCATGGTGTGTGTGTGTGTGTGTGTGTGTGTGTGTGTGTGTGTGTGTGTGTGTGTGTGTGTGAGTTTCATACCGAATATCTGGAAACTCCTTCACCAGCACTCCCACCTCCATCTGAATAGAGGGTGTGTCCTCCAGGAGGATGATATCAGCAAGATGACCAATCACATTATCCAGCCAGGAACAGGTAGACTCCTGAGAGAGAGAGAGAGAGAGAGAGAAATATTAGTTCATCAATACTCAATAATTTGAGTGATACTGTAAATCTGAAAGCTGGTGGGAGTGATTGATTTGATTTAGATTTTTTGGGGGAGTTCGCAGCTCAGAGCTCCTCTGTGTCCGATTCTGACCCCTCTAATGTACCCAGAGGAGTTTCACATAGGCATGAGCTATAAATATCCTCAACACTCTCGCTCTTGTCCACAAACTACATATCCTCCGTGGAATTAAAAGCTTGTTTGGGCATTTCCACGGAAACTGTTCTAAGCCGCAGAAAGCCTTCAAAGACAGCAGGCAGGAAGTGCCTGAGCGGCCCACTTCCTGTTTTCCGTTAAGATGATGGACAGGTTATTTAAGTGAATCACTGGACAGATAAGAATGGCGCTGCTCATGCACTCTAACACAGACACTGAGGGAGAACAAAGCTCAGCTGGCTGGTCTCACATGGTACATATAACTGCTGCTGAGATTTAGCAAACACAATGAAGATCTTCTTAATGTTTTATTTAAAGCAAGGGTTTGTGTGTGTGTGTGTGTGTTTATATATACCAGGTCTTTAAAAAGTGCTTTAAGCTGTCTGGCCTCGTCCTGCAGCCGGAATGCGAGTCTCTTCCTCATTTTGAGTGACGTACAGATTACCCGCCCCCTCATGATGGCGCGAACATATTCCACCATGACCCGCCTGTGCACCTCGTTCACCAGTGTCTGCCAATCGGTCAGGTAATAGATAATGAGTCAATGGATCAAAGATTTAACAAGCCATTGAGTCAATATATCAAGTTAATCAGATAGAGAGTCAACAAATCAAAGAGTCAACAAGTCAACTAGTCTGGGAGTCAAAATAAGTGAATAAGTCAATGTGTCAATGATTCAATAAATCAGGGTGTCAATGACTCAGTAATTCACTAAGAAAGTGAGTCAATAATCAATGAGACAGTGTCAATATGTCAATTAATCAATGTGTGAATAAGTCAATTCATCATGAATCTTTTTCTGGATTAATTGAATCATTCAATAATTAAGCCAATGGATATAGTACATTTTGATTTTCAGTGAGATATCCACTTTATTGTCAGATGTTTTTCTATTATGTGTGTGTGTATGTGTTGTACATGATAAGGAGGACAGTCCATCCTGCGAAACTTTTTAAAGTGATGTTTGATGGAGGCCTCAATGCTCTCATACGCCTCTGTGTTGTTCAGCCATTTCTTTCTGAGCAGTTTATCAAAGAAGGGCTACAGGACAGAGAACACACACTGCTAGATACACCAAGGAAAAACAATCATAAAATCATATGTGTGTTTGTGTGTGTTATGTCCTACCCTAATGTTTTCAAACAGTCTGTCTGTGAGAACTCGTACAGACTGGTTGATGATGCGTTCAAGTGATGAGTGCGCTCTATGGGAGGAGTCTTCACTGCCGAGGGGGTCACACTGCCTACAGCGTTCCACAAAGCTCCTACACACACACATATTTGCAGTGACGTTTTGTGTCTGTGTGTGATTTTTTTGTTTATAGACAACAGATGTGTGTAATCTGTGTGAACTCCTGAACTGACTTGAATGGAGGGACACAGTTGGCCAGAGCGATAGTGCGGGACACGTAACCATCAGCTCGATCCCCAAATTCTGCCTGAGTCTCGTGGAACATCTCCACTTTTCTCTGGAAACTAAACATACAAAAATAATTTATTTGTCATCATCATCATCATCATCATTCAATTCAATTTTCAATTCAATTTTATTTGTATTCTGCTCCTCACCTGTGAAGAAAGTCAGCTAACCCTTTGAGAGTGCACCTGGCCACCCTGGCTCCCAAAGGCTGACTGACACCTGTCGATCTGTCCAGGTCCACCTTTAGTCTCTGACAACACACACAAACATAATACAGGTCACGAATGATTATGTGCACTAATAATAATGTCCAATCACTCATGATAAAGACAATATCCCATCATTCACAGTAATAATATTATCAGATCACTCACTGTAATAATGTTAATGTCTGATCACTCATGTGTACACTCACTCACACACATACACACACACAAACACACACACACACG
>JAOTRN010000030.1:11822101-11841251 GCA_028566695.1 Bagroides melapterus
CATTTACTACACCACATGCTGTATATAACCCAACTCCACCATGTTGCTGGGCTTTCAACTCCTTAAAAAGGGGACAAGTGCTAGTGTATGCTGCACTACGAGAAACACCTACAAATGTGTAGTTTTCCAAATGCACTTTTTCACCTGCATAGAATTCAGGCATCCACGTTTCAGTCAGAGCTATACACTGAGGTTTGAACCGTTGAACACAAACATCCAAATCTTGTTTATGACAACACAAACTCTGTATGTTCAACACTAACAGTGAAAAAGAATTATTTTGTTCTGTCAAAAATAATTCATCTGACATGAAACATGGCATTTCTTGTAAAGCCTCAAAAATTCTCTCATTGCAATAAATGCTTTTTTCATTGAAATTATTAATTGTCAATCCAGACAAATTTCTCACTCGACTTAATGCAACATAACCTTGGCCAGCAGCAAAAACTTTTCTTAAACTAATGACAGCACAATCAACGGTTAAACCCTGTACTTTATGTACTGTGCACGCCCAAGCCAATTTTAGAGGAAACTGTCGTCGGAACCCACCATTCCTGCACGCATTTTCCTCTTCTGCATAAATAGGAGTGGAGTTAAACAATTGTGATGGCTCAGCCAAACATTGTTTACGCCTCTTAACCCCCACGTCACCATCATCAAAAAGTACGTACACAGTTTCAGGTAACTTATTTTCATGTGAATGCACAATATGCGTCACTGTGCCACATACACCAAGCCATCGTTTACATCTATGTTTTTAATCAACATCACACCTGCATTTGTAGCCCAAAAGCAACGTTGCTGGCAAGCATGTGTTGTAAACTTTTACATGATGACCTGGAATTAACTTTATTTTTCCAATTTTCTTACTACGGGCAAAATCTTCTGCCTCAATAGTTTCAACCTCTGAGCAGCTACTCATTAACTGCTTTAGGTTGTGCTCATGGACTTCATAATTTTTTAGCAAAAATGTGTAAAGAAGCATTATTTTCTTCACCTGTGTCACATTTTGCTAAAATCTCCAAAAATCCTTTTCTCAATGGAGATGTTTTAGTTTGTTTCCTTAAACGATTTAGTAATTCAGCAAAATTGCTATCATTTTGCCTCATTACCTGTGTTAACTCCATAATACTAAAACAACTGTTCCAAAGTCCAAGTCGTGGTACTTCCATATATGGGTCATTCCTGGGATTCGGTAATATTTCAAGTTAAGCAAAATCATTTTTTCAAAGTATATTGATTACATTTCTAAATAGCCTACATAATAAATCACATTTTCCCACCTCATGCATTAAACCCTTTTATTATTTTCTGCTTTATTTTTATTTAGACACATTTTATTCTCAACCCTGTAACAGACAAAACAGTGTTGTTTTAAAAAGGATTTCTCATATATTTTATTATAAAACCAACATTTACCATTTTCTCATGTGTCCCTCAAAACAATTTAATGACTAAAAATGTAAGATATTTGATTAGTTTTAAAATTTATGTAATTTAAGTTACAAATATACAAATTATGTGTCTGTGGTCACCTTATTATTGTAAAAAACTGTTTTTCATTTAGATATCTTACCTAAACCACAATTTTATAGTGTTAGCCCATACAGTTTCATTTTTAATTGTCTTCCTGTTTTAATTTTCCAAAAATATTAATGTGACAGGGTTGAGAATGGTGTGACAGGGTTGAAAACTGTAACAGGGTTGTGTAAAAGGGACTCATTAATTTAAATTGTAATTATTTTTAATTAATATGAAATTGCATCTAAGACTTAACCAAAACACTGTTTTTATTTTAGGGAAACATGTAATTAACACATTAATCAGATTAAATTGAACTCTACACAACCAAACTACAGAAAGAATTTAAACAAAGTAGACTGCTGCAGACAAGAGTCATTGGTCACATCCAAACATATGAAATACCACATATATTGCTAAACAGAACCTTTTATTAAATAGGCACAACAGGTAAAGTCAAGTCTAAAACTTTTTTCTTTTCTGGTAGCTACATAAAAAAAACTGCAGCAGAAAATTTTAAATAAATAATTAAAAAGTAAATAAAGAAGGTGAAAGTATGAAAGTAACAGTAGGTGGGTCATTACAGGGAAAGCCATGTTAACAAACATTACATAAAAGAACCTTGCACTCAACAATTCTTCACGATGGGTATGAACTTTTACATAACATGGAACAGCTGAACAAATAATATAATATAAAAAATATTACAAAAAAATAAAAACTGTCCACCACAGTGCTGAGCTACCAGGTGTGTGAGTGTATATGTGTGTATGAGAGGGTGTGTGAGTGAGTGAGTGTGTGTGTGTGTGTGTGTGTGTGTGTGAGAGTGCATGTGTCTGTGTGAGAGAGAGTGCATATGAGAGACAGTGTGCTGTGTGTGCTGTGTGTGTGTGAGAGAGAGAGAGAGAGAGAGAGAGAGAGAGAGAGAGAGAGAGTGTGCGTGCAGGCGTGTAGCTCCCTAGTCTCTTTTTATCTTGTGAGACTGGCCCAGATCTCCTTCTGGACCCCTATGTGGCAAGATGTCACGTGTTGTGGAGCTGGAATCTACTCAAGAATCTCATCAAATTGGTACCAGTGGATGTCATTATGAAAAGGCCAAAAAAAACCCTGTTTTTTCCAACACAATGCATGCACTTGACCTGAACACTTGTTTCATCTGTGTGATGAGGTTGAATGTGACAGGGTTGAGTTTTTTTAATCGAAATGGCCTCTGCTCCTCATGTGGTGTAAAATAGAGGGCTTACATGGCAGCAATTAAATAAGTATATTATATATTTTTATGGATTAAAATAAAACTTTGAAAAGTAATCATACTCCATCTTAGTTTTACGTGATGGGGTTGAGACGTTAAGCTTGACATATACCCTACCTGTCTATAATACACCCCAAAATAAAAAAAAAGTAAGATAGATCTTACCTGATTCTGCAATATGCAGTTGAAGTGAGATGGATGATGTCACTTCCTGTCAGTGATGTCAGATATGGGTGGAGTCTAAATCAGTATGGGCAGAGAATTGTTGGCATGATGGGGTTGAGTTTAGATTGAGGGCCAACCTTATAGCCATTTTTTAAAAATATCTTGCATTTTTAATTTTTATTTGTTACAAGAATAGAACACAAATAGTTACATTTTTGACTAAAATTATAGATCTTTTGCACATTTTATTAATTTTATTCTAAATACAAATTCAATGAAGTGTCTCGGGGACATGACCAAATGCTTGGTGTGAGACAGAAATATGATTTTTTTTATTATAAAAATGTTTGAATGCAAAATTATTTTTATTCATAATAATGGATACACCAAAGTAATGAAAAATGAATTTTGAATTTGAATTTGAATTTTGGTCAACCACCACTTCAAAAACTTAGGGGGACTGAAATATTACCGAATCCCAGGAATGACCCATATAATGGTTTCCCCTTCACAGGAGGCAGCTGGAAAAAACCTACCGCTATAACACTTACATTCCCAAAAGGAGAAAAGTCTCCAGTTTAATTTGGCGTAATCTTCCATGAATATATGCCAACAGTTTATGATCCACCATTGAGATCTCATCTATAATTAAAATCTGAAGGCCATGGAATTTTGCCCGCAAAGAGTTTAATTTCTCTTCCCTTAAAGGTGTGTATGGCAACTTCACATCTGTGCCAATACTAAATGTATTATGAATGGTGGCAGCCCGCAAATTGTATGCTGCAATACCTGTTGGAGCAGTTAATACAACACAAATGTCATCTGGGTGTAAAGCAATTTGCGATAATAATCTTGTCGCTTCATACTGCATTGCTTTAATTAAATGACTTTTGCCAGTTCCTGCTCCGCCAGTAATAAAAACATGAAACGCATTCAGACTTTCACCTCTAAGTTTACTTAAACACCAGTGTCTGATTTTATAGAAAACAGACATCTGGGTTTGGTTTAAGGCCCGAATTAAGCTCAACCCATCTACGCGACTCAAAGATTTGTTGCTTTTCTCAATATGCGTCACCGGGACATCATTGCTTGGTACATCAGGCATAGAACTTTCACACTGGTCACTTTCCTGACCAATTTAATGTCTAAGCTGTTCACATTCCAGGCGATCTATTTGTTGTTCAGGGCAGAGTGTACACCATGCATCTTCTAACATGCCCTCATTATCAACAACATTTTGTGCTGTGTTCAAGAAATCAGCATCTTTTTTCAAAAAGTTCTATATTTGAATCTACCACATTCTTAATCAAGTGAACAGATCCATCATTAAAACTCATGTTGCCTTCCCTATAAAATTGTTCAAAACTATTAAAGCCCTCTGGTTTCAACTGAATATCTAAACGATGAGGACAAAACAACTGGAGTAAACTAAGAAAAAACTTTTCTGGACTTTTTGTGACAGAAAATTGAGCAAACCAAACAACAGCTGGCTGCATACGTGTTCTTTTCACAATAAAGCTACAATTGTTATTTAAACAAATTTTATTCGTGGAAGAGTAACTTTTATACACCACACGATATTCAGATTTTAGCAAATTTTACTAAACACATATCATCAAAAACTCATTCATACAACATTCTCACCTGCTGAAACTGAACATGTCTTGAACACTCTTTTAAATGCATATTCTTTAATCTAGAAACTGTCTCTTGTGCACTCACCTCATGATTATGCAAATAAACACCTAATTTCCTTAAAGCCTGTCTTGCATCTACATTACCCTGAGTTGCTGATTCATGTTGTGCATTAGCTAACAACAAACCCATTTCCCTTTCTGACTTTGAAATATATGAAATAATGTAAACAATACAGGCATAAGCATCAGTTACGTATTTGATATCCATATTAGCATTCCAGCACGTAAGGCTAAACTTGTTATACTGATAATATACTGATTGTTTCAGAACAATGTGTGTGGTTTTATTTATACATCTATATGCCATTTCAAATAAGTCTTAACAATTAAAATTCTCCTCTGAAACGGCTTTCTTAACTACTGACATTATGCCACGGGCATATTCAACTTCTATATTAACATTTACATTTCCTGTTTCAGTTTGGGAATCATCTTTATTTGTTGAGTCCTCCTTTTCTTATACATTTCTGTGACATATAAATGTTTGCATTGAAGGAAGCCTAGGAAAGTTAAAACAACAAAGTGTTTTTTCTTTTTACATGTTTTTGAGTGATGCTTGCTGTGACACTGCACAGATGTAACAATACTGTGCACTTCTGTCTCTTCACTGGGCATCTCACATGTAACATATTTATCTACAAACTGAACAACTACTTCTTCAGAATCCCTATCTATTTGAGGAGCATTTTTTTATCCAAAACAAACAATGGACATGGGGAGAATCACGCTGTTGGAATTCCACCCTATAAAAACAGTCCACAATTTCACCTATTGGCTGAACAGAAGACATAAGCACTCTTGTTTTAAGATATCATTAAATTTGTCATTAAATTTGTCCATCACATATCAGCAGATGAGAACGAACAAAACCAGGTGGGAATGCCCAGCTGTCTGACCATAGCAAACAAATCTTTTTTCTTCTGTCTTTAAATACATCACTAGTGATAGATTTGCTACATCCATGCCATTTTCTTAATGCAATAGATACAATAGACAGCACCTGATCAATTTCTGATAGGTACTGGGCATAAAAAATGTATTCAACATTTTGTGCAAATCTACCATCTGCGTGTAAAATCCGATTATTAAAATAACGTGACAGTCATGATAAGTTGCAGAACCATTAGGAAACAAAACAGGAAAACATTTAGCTTCATTTGTCTCATCAGCAAGCATTTTCACTGGATTATTTCCCTCTGCTGGGGCAAGGTTCACAATTCCATCACAGTACTGATCAAGTACTTCTTGCCCAATGTCTACAGGTTGCAAACATGTGTCCATAAACACGCAGTGCTGTTGCCTATCATGTAGCTCCTCATCCTCATTTATATTTTCCAAATCACTCTCCAAAATGTCATTTATATCATCTTCAACATCTTCTCTAACAAACATATTTAACCAATTATCATTAAACACTATATCAGTATAATATTTGTTACACTTCTTTAAGTAACAAATGGCCTGTTTAATATTTGTTGTGTCCACATACTGGTACTTATAATGACCTTTATATGTCAATTTTTGCTTTAAATTTACACATATCAAAGACCCCTCAGTTTCAATTCTAGGCAAAACATTTGTTATATGCGTAACATTGGCTGGCACACAAGTCACAGGACCATGAACTCCATTCTGGCCCCCTTTTGGTAAAGCTAACATTTTCATAAATGGAATATGCAAGGATATTAAGTGTTGCTCTAAACTATTGAGACAACGCAGCTCATCAGGTATAGGTTGAAATTCCAGATTATTAACTGCACTTTCAGCTGCATTTCACCTTTTTTCAATTTAGAATTACAAGTGAAGCAAATCCAAAGCTGAACTTTGCATGAATTTGCCTGTTTACAAGGAATAACACAATTATCATTACATTTGTAATAGATCTATCTGTAATACATCTATTAGCTACCAATAACATTGCTGAATTTTTGTTATAATTTTGAGTTCTACAGCATAATACTTGCTTTTTAAATAACAGTCTGTGGCAAACACAACAAACAAATTCTGGCCCACAACTAACTTTATCTAAAAACTGCTTTTTAACAAAATTACAAACGTTTTGATTTTGTTAATTCTTTTAATATTTTCTCTAAATAACAAACTATTATGACAACATTTCTAAGCTTCTCACCTTGATTGTATTGCAGCTTACTGTATTTCTGCACTCTATTCCTATGGTGTTCATTGTCATGGTACTTCTTTCTGTTATATTCATTTAATTTCTGATTATATTGCTTATCATTACGGTACTTCTTTCTGTTATATTCATTTAATCTGCTATTATACTGCTCATTGTCACTGTACCTCTTTCTATTATAATTATTAACTATTAATTATTAGTATATTAACTTTACACCTATGTTCCTCATTTTTTTATTTTTCATCTTACTATACTCTTTCACTTTACACTGATGATGCTTGTCTTGTCTATATTTCAATTTACTGGCTGTTTTTAATGAGTCTTTATATAAAATATCTCTGTGATATTTTAGTGTATTCACATTTTTCATATGTTTTTTTTAAAGTGTGCACCACTATGATATTTCTCAATAACACGTTGCTTTGTACGCAGAGCAAGTTTAGTATTTACTCTTTTCAATAAATAATACAGTTTCCAATAATTTTTCTTCTCAATACATACATCTATCTTTGTATTGTGAGCAACGGAATCTTGCATTTGATGATTTACCTTAATTTCAGTTTGTACCTTTGCCTGTTGTCTTGTACACATACGCTTTACCTCATTACACTGATCTTTGTGACACAGCTCATAACACATCTGACTATCAGGTTGTTTAACAAACACAATGACTTCATAGTGATTCTCTCTTGAGTGCTCTAAATATATACCTTCATTACATGTTCTTTGATGCATACAACTGTATTTCAACCAATTCTTATTATTAAATGTATAAATGTCTACTCCTAAGTAATTAGCCATCACTTGAATCTCTACTTCTGTGGCCCCACAAACCTCATTCTGGATGTAATTAAATTATCATCCAATGATGTATACTGAGGTCTTAAAAGATTTCTATATTCTACACTGTGCAATTGCATATGTTTTACAATGGAAAGTCTAATTGCTCTGTGAGGTTTCTGTGTACCACATATTACTTGTGCTACTGCCCTAAAGAAACAATTTCCATCACCCACAATACTAAGTGTTTTGCAAGGCTGTCCCATTTTTCTGGTATTTTCTGGAAAATGTATATTTTCACCATAAAACTCACAGATTGGCCTGAAATGAAACATTCTGTTACTTTACATCACATTTACTTTTATGGCATTTAGCAGACGCCCTTATCCAGAGCGACTTACATTCATATCTCATTTTTTATACATCTGAGCAATTGAGGGTTAAGGGCCTTGCTCAGGGGCCCAGTAGTGGTAGCTTGGTGTAGCGTGGATTTGAACTCACAACCTTCCGATTGGTAGACCAACACCTTAACCAATAGGCTAGCACATCCTACCTAACAACATGACACCTGTCATCACCCAAACAAATGACATCTGAATCCGCATCACATGTTTCTGAGACACTACCACATGTTTTGTTGTTTTGAAGCAC
The DNA here is from genome assembly GCA_028566695.1 of Bagroides melapterus. Classification (NCBI taxonomy): domain Eukaryota; kingdom Metazoa; phylum Chordata; class Actinopteri; order Siluriformes; family Bagridae; genus Bagroides; species Bagroides melapterus. Next base: position 11,830,308 of record JAOTRN010000030.1, read on the forward strand.
AACACAAACACCACTTATTTCAAAAATCTTTAAGTATCAAAACCAGAAGCCAAATTTTTTATGTGCCTTAATACACAATCCAATGTTGGGTAATACACAACCACACTAAAGCCATTACCATCAGTCATTCCTGGCACTGTTACATGCATGAGAATCAACCACAGCAAACTGATAATTTTGCTTAATAATAGCACAAGTGCTACCATTCAAAGTAAAAAAGCATGTGTCATATTTCGCAAAAATTGTTTCCAAACCATCTACTAATGACATGCATGCACCAGATCAAATAAATTCAAACACATCTACATTTCCAGATACAAAGTCACCATAATTACATTTGAACACATTACTTCCAAACATGTATTCTTTGGGAAGATCTAGAATACACAATAAATTCTCCCCTGTTGGATCAGTGATTGAACCATTTTCACGCAAACTACCATACAAGCTATCGCCAATAGTTAGAACATTATCTAGATCATTACGTTCCCAAGAAAAGACACTATGTACACTATGCATTGCAATAGCAGCCAAACTAATCGCAACACACTGTTTCCCTGGCCACTTAAACTTAGAATCACCCTGATGAAACGATCCACGAATGCTACGAATAGTTTCTGTTTCATTTGAAATAGACACAGCAGTTTCTTCATGATCATTTGTTGAACATGCACTAATTTCTCCAGCAGCACCTTTCACAAACTGTGGCGTGTCTGATGAGGTCACATCTACATTAATGCCACAGATACAAGCGTTTTCAATGCTTAGACTTGTCATTAAATTGGCAATATAGAAATACAGATCTTGCCAATTTCTGTGGAAAACAACAACTGATGTTCCGATGTCTGATTCCAAACCATATGCATTACGAACATTACAATCAACAAGAAAGAAATAATTATGTTTCATAATAGCACATGTCTCTCCTTGTATTCTCACCAGACAAGATTCTGACTACAAAAAATCTCCTGTAAGTTCTCATACAGGTCATTTTTACCTCCCTCAGTACGAATGCAGTGAAGGTCAGATTTCTGCCATGTACTCACATTATGTATCTTCTGCTTAACAACTGAAGCTACAATGCAGGCTATTCCTAAAAAACTTCCATTCCCTTCTACAGACTTCAGTCTAACCTCATTACCTGCTACTATGGCTGACACATTTGGACAAACACAAGCATTATTAAAATTAGAAGCATTCTTACTTTTTTTGTTCACTGGTCTACGCCGCATTCGGAATCTCTTCAGCTTAGGCATCTAAACACGAAAAATACAGTCAGATTAAATTGTTCTGTATATCTAATATATAAATTACAAAATAAAGTATACTATTTCAATAATCACACCTCTTTTTCATCTTGTCTTTACATTTAGCAACATTACACAAAACAACTCTTACTAATTAGTAAATAATTAGTCTAAAACAGTTTTACAATAAAATATTACAACACATGTATAACATACACAAATTATTCATTTTCTGCATATTTTATATCTAAAATATAACCAACAAGTCACACAAACACCTTGAAATATCAAAATTTAAAAAAAATTCAGTTTAAACAAATGCAGTTTGTGTTCACTTTCAAAAGTCTGAAAAGCCTCACATTAAATAGTGATAAAAATACATTCAGCAAAGCTGCAAATGTAGATAGTATCCAGACTATTGAATATTAACACAACATAGTCAACTATTTTCATGTACCCACGTACAACCAAATAACAATATTCAAACCTTTACTACAAACATTACCTGTAAAAAAAAATCCTTAAAATCTCAATTACATCTCTACCATTAAAAATTCACATAATTCCTAAAAATCTCCATTACATCTCTACCATTAAAAATTCACATAATTCCTAAAATTCTCCATTACATCTCTACCATTAAAAATTCACATAATTCCTAAAATTCTCCATTACATCTGTAACCTTAGAAAGTCATATAATTCGTTAAAAGCTCTATTAGATCTTGACCATTAAAAAGTCACATAAAAACTTAAAATCTCCATTATATTTTTATCATCAAAAAGTCACATAATTCCATAAAAGCTCCATTACAACACTACCATTAAAAAAGTCGCATACTACCTTAAAATATTTTTCATCTTGTCTTTACATTTAGTAACATTACACAAAACAACTCTTACTAATTAGTAAATAATTAGTCTAAAACAGTTTTACTATAAAATATTACAACACATGGGTAACAGACAAATTATTCATTTTCTGCATGTTATATCTAAAATATAACCAACAAGTCACAAACACCTAGAAATATCAAAATTAAAAACATTTTCAGGTGTTTAAACAAATGCAGTTTGTGTTCACTTTCAAAAGTCTGAAAAGCCTCACATTAAATAGTGATAAAAATACATTCAGCAAAGCTGCAAATGTAGATAGTATCCAGACTATTAAATATTAACACAACATAGTCAACTATTTTCACATACCCACGTACAACCAAACACCAATCTTCAAACCTTTACTACAAATATTACCTGTAAAAAAAATCCTTAAAATCTCTTACATCTCTACCATTAAAAATTCACATAATTCCTAAAATTCTCCATTACATCTTTATCCTTAAAAAGTTCGATTCTAATTTAACTATAATGCTGTTACACTCTGTCTAACAGAATTTCACTACTACTGCACACAAATGTCCTTATAACTTAAAGCCTAAATTATTATGTGACATAAAACACATAAAAATATATTGTTACTTACCTCTGCATTCACTGAAAATGTGAGTTGTGTGTGTTGCAAATTGTTTTATCAAATCCTCCAGCCAATAGGAAATGATTTCAATAACCACACCTCTTTTGTCATCTTGTGATTACATTTACTATTAAAAAACAACACTTACTAATTACTACATCATTCACCTAAAACACACTTTTACCATAATACATTAAGAACAAATGTATAACATACACCAATATTATTCATGTTCTCAAACATAACCAAGTCACATAAACAACTTGAAAAATCAGAATCATTCGTATTTCCACACAATACAGTATACGAAACACCTCAAATAATATTTCACAGCTGCACTGAGGCTGTAGCCAACTATATAAACATGCTAACATAAGATGCATCAGTTTCTTTCAATATATTATTTATTATATAGCAAAGCACATGTGTGTTCAAATAATAATAAACAATGATTTACAGTGAAAATGGACCTGCTTCAACAAGTGACACCTAATATCAGCAAATGACTTCATGTTTACTAAAATAAATTATTCTTAATCAAATCTTTTTATTTGCCAATTGACAAATATATTCTTTCTTTTTCTCTATTCATGTATCTGCACTTATTCTTGTATGTATATTATCAAACCACTGAAAAAAAGCACTATTTCAATTTCAACAATCACTCTAAACATCTACAATGCCTAAGCAATCCAATGTAGATGATTCTTAATGATTCATCAAAGACAGTTTACTTATCACTCAAATAATGCCTGGTGCCTCCTGCTCAGATGTGGACTACCAAGAAGTGATCAATTGCTTGACATTTGGTGAGAAAATCCCTCCATTGTCAGCACCTTGGGGTCAATAGCGTTCTCTCAACTAGGAAAAATAAGTGTGAACCTGGCTGAGACAAGTTGCTAATTAGAACACAACACCTCCACAATCTTTGACTGATTGTCTTTGATCACTGAAAAGAATGACCTATATATATATATATACAGTATATATAAATGTATGATATTGCAACATCAATTGATCATCAATGCAACATCCTGATGTTCTCATATCTTACGACTAAAAAGGCCTAATGTACCGGCATTAGGCCCATTGACAGTGTAAGTGGTTCTGAGGAAGACCAGTGGGCGTGGTACAGACCCTTCACAGCGCCCCCTGGAACTTTGTCATAAATCTCGCTGCGTAATTCATATTCACTTGCGCCTAACATCATGAAACTCCGTAGACATTTAGATCTCATTGAGCTTAACGACTTTCCTAATATATGTCATGAGACATGCTCAACAGGAAGTCAGTTATTTTGACTTGTTTGAAAAAAATACCCATTGGAATTTGCTATCTTCCTCTTAGGCCATTTACATCAAACAGGGTCCTATATGATCTGAAGACATTGAGGATCTACCATCCTGAAGGAATTTTTGACATCTCATACGGTTCAGCCGTAAGGAGCCCTTAAACTTACGGTGAAATTAAAGGAAACAGGAAGTGGATAATAACTTCTTTGTACATTGAGTGAGGTACATCAAACCACAGCATTATGTTATGAAAAGAAAGCTAATTACATGGACATGTTCTCTGGTGTACCCGGGCAGTGATGGCACATGGGCTTGGGCCCGTCATTGCTGATCGCAGCTATATTTCATTCCTTGAACTTGAGTCATGTCCTAAACCTGGATGTCGATGCATTTAGGATTTTTTTTTTTACTTTATAATTGTATTGTAAATAGCTTCCTAGTATAAAATGTGTGTGTTATGGTGTTACACACAATAAACAAATGAACGCACTGTACTGGAAAACTGCTGTTTTTCTTGTTTCGTCCTAGATGTTGTAGCTCAATCTGTAAGTTTAATGATGGAGGATCAATTCAGCCCTTTTAGCTGGATTTCTATCATTAAATCATTTTAGAGGCTGAAGGACATTAAAATAAAATGCTAAAGTCTGCATCCCTCACGTGAAAAACGTTGGAACGATAGTAATGAAAATAAAATAGCACTACTGAGATCCTGACCTCTGACCCTAACCTCCTAATAAGACGGGAAATGCCAAAAATAAATAATTTCTTGCATCCCAAAGTTTTACACCTTTCTGTTTATTAACATCATTATATGTTTGCTCAATGTATGTATTCGGGTTTTAATATTTATTTAATAAGTGTGATTTACAGCTCTGCACGCATTCAGCGAATTATGTATGTGAACCTGTTTAAAGTTACTGTGAATGACGTATAATTTACGCGACAGACCTTTTCAGTAACTAAACCGACAACTCGCTTTTGTAGAATATCAAGCAGGACTTTAGTTCATGACTCCAGAAAAACTTGTTGACATACACAGAGTAATGTTTTCACATATCTGACAGGGTTTAGTGTTTAATACTGATTTCAGGGCAGAGCGAGACACGTAACTATGGAAACAACCCGCCGTCTTCATGCCGGAAGTAATGTTTTAATAAAGTGAATCTGCAGCGCCATCATGTTTAGCTAGCCTAATAATTCAGCTAGCTAGAAAAGCTCCTAAAACATCTAAAGCCTAATAATCACCCCGTATCAGAATTATTATTATTATTTATCCACACGCTACGGATGCAACACAAACGTTGAATGCTGGTTTGTACATTCCGACCAGAGGAACATTTCAGATGCGTTGAATTTTAACAATAGCTAGCTACAGTGCAGCTATACGGAACCCGGTGATGTTTATTCACTCCCTCGGACACTTAGTACCTAGTTCGCGAACTATTTTTCGTACACTGTTAACACACACGTCAGGGAGTGCAAAGATTACCTGAATCTACCGGATTTGCAGCGAATGTTTTCGCGTTTGCGTCCAGATATCCTGAAAGTTCGTAAGGGAGCAGAAGCAGCGCCGCGCAAACTCGGTCTCCTCCTCCTCCTACCGACATACAGTTCCTCAGTTCGACCACAACCGGCGAAAAGTGGCGCTGTTGAGCACCTAACCTGACTCTACCAGTCCTGCTGTAGCTAGAGCTAAGCACCAAGAGCTCAGGAAAAAAAACCTCATTTACTACACCTGAGAATTTATCAGTCTATATTTATGACTTATAAGCATAAGTCAACTAATACTCTCCCTTTGCATGGCTTAATGGGTTCTTATTTCAAATTTAGTTCACTATCCTAAAGTAACACAGTATAGGTGTGTTTGACCTTAAAAACATCACCATTGACATCAGATGAAAAAAATGCTTAAGAGAATAATGCCTTATTTTGATAAAGGCTAAACAAAAGTATTTTTTGTTTTTTGGTACATTGTGTAAATTACAGGTGAAATACAGATAGTTCAGCTGTGAAATAATCGAAATTCACATTGTGAAGAATATTTCCTCTCCCCCTACCCTGCATCTGATTTTATTTAAAGTTAAAGTTTTTAAAACACAAAAAGCTTCTTTTTATGTAGCCAATTCTAATGGTGATTTGTGTATTAAATGGGCAGGGAAATAAAAATGAGAAAGAGGTGTGGCTTATAAGCTCAGCGTGCTGTTGTAGCTAGTGAAAGAACAGAACAATTTAGAAAATTTTTAAATTTTGTAACTTGAGATTCGTTTTCAAATACCAGACTAGTGAGCTTTTTAAGGGACTTGATTTGTTAAAAAAAAGGAAAAAAAACAAGCTTGAAAAAGAGTTGTTCTGAAAAATTAGATTTGAATCTCTTGTTTCAACACAAGATAAAGAACATGACTTGTTGCTTGTAATCAGCGATCAAGCTTCTAGCAGTCAGTGCAGACTCAAAGAGTATTTCTCCGTTTCATCAGCGAGGGGACGTGGCATCAGGCATGAAAATCATAATAAATAAATGAATATAAAAAAAAATTGCAAAATTTTTTATTTACTTGCATATGCTTTATTTCCTATAAAATCCTTGTGAGTTTATAACTTCTCATCAGTACACTGGCGCCCCCTTTTGGCTTCATATGCTAACGTAACCTGCAGATTTTATTCATGCTGTACAGATTAATAAACTACATTGTTTGGCGATCACCATGTTAAAATTTCTCTTAAGCGGATTTATATATATAAATGACTCTAGCGAACAAAAGGCATCAGTAACGCAGAAAATAAACAGTTTTTCTATGCTGAACAGTTCTGTGTTTAAATTTTGTCTTGGTTAATGTCATGGTGTACAGGGTGAATGCAGAGCGTCAAACTAATGATCCAGTCATGCGTGTCGCTCATGAGTACATGGTCAGCTGCAGCCACTGTGGAGGAACAGAACGGATACGTTACTCAATAAGAAACACTCTCATTCTCCCACATCAATATAACACAACAATCAGTACTGACTAATGCTCAGTCCATTCACACACAAAAACATAAAAGGAGAAAAGTGAAAGTTTAAGCTGTAACTTTTCTTTAAGTTTTGCTGAGAGTCCTGGAAATGTGGTGCCATGAAGTGGAGCCGCCTCCTGAGGTCAGATCAATCAGCTCGAAGTGAATCACAGGAAGTGAGTGTGTGTGTGTGTGTGTGTGTGTGTGTGCACGCATGTTCACTTGCACTGCAATATTAGGTGTTTGTATTCGGTCCAGTCAGATGTGAATTAATTTTATATGAATTAACATTAAAATAAAACTCAAGAATGTTCTCACCTCTTTGATGTTCACTTTTATGGTGCCGTTGTTGTCTTTGTCCAGTGTCTTAAAGGCACCTGTTAAAATGAAGATGAACACATGTAATTGTTAAACTGTACACAAACAATTCTCCAACCCCATGTTCACATTAGATAAAGAGTTCCAGTGTGGCTCAGTGAATAGTTACTGTGCTCTTAATAGAAGGGGTGAAGCCACCAGAGGTGTCTGTGTTCTAAATTAATATAAATATCCAGTGGCTAATTTAAAATGTCTTAAGAACTGTAGTTCTAAATCTGTATAGCTAACAGTAAGAAACTGAGCCTGATTTAAATTCATCCACTGACTTTTACGGCCTTTTTGGAGGCATGAACTTAAACATGAAGTTTGCAAATAACATTTTAAAACCCTTTCAGTTTTTCCACAGAGGTTTAATAAACAGTAATAAACACAGATCAGAACATAACCCTGATCCTCTTTCTTAGCTAAAGTGAGAATACACTCACGGCACATGGCATCCAGACGGACCAGACAGCCGATGTAGTTATCGAAGTCCATGTTGCCTTTCTCATCACTGTACCTGCGGATAATCAGCTGGAAGAGCTGGTCATTCAGGGGGAAGCCTGCAAACACAAACACAAACACACACACACACACACACACACACACACACACACAAACACACACACAAACACACAGATGTCATGATACTGTCAGAATCAAAAGAGATAAAGTATTAGGTTAAAAGTGGTTCTCTACATAGAACAACTCATTATGACGAATCATTAAAATGTTTCAGATAAAAACACAGTGTGGAGCCTGATTGAAGCGGAGCCTCACCTGCAGCTCGGAATGCATTGGGCAGCTCGCTCGCACTGATCAAGCCAGACTGATCGGCATCAAACTGCTTATAGATCGCCTAGAGAGAAAAAAAAAGAGACAGTGCACACAAAAATAACGGCACATCCTGTATTTAATAACACTAAACATGCACCTGCCACTCAATCACACATGTACTGGAACCTACCTGCCACTTCTTTATGTTGTTCCAGACGTATTTGAACTCTTCAAACCCGAGTTTGCCTGTGCTGTCGCTCTGCATGACATCATTAAGGCCTAATACACAATAATAAGGGAAGACAAACAATCTCACAACCATGAGATTTGGGGGGGTTTGGGGCTATTTGACCAGAGCAGGATACATCCATGACAGCAACCATACTCCTGCAGGACTCGATAGAGAAGCCATCTGTCTTCAAGTCACCACCTAGACACACAGACCATTTATTCCCAAATGCTTTTCTCAGTATCATCCTCCAGTGCTGATGAAGTACATGAGCATAAAATAACAATAATAAAAATAATAATAATAATATAAACTTATAAATAAATATTTACAATTCCTTCCCTAAAGGTCACATGACCCAGCTGTAACCAGTCTCATTGTGTGTACAGAGCTCAAAAGTAGCATCAAACGTGGCATCTAAAACACTAATATCACAATAGCAAATAAAGAAATAAAGTTAATACTAACGTTTGGAGATGATCTTGTTGAGGATGTTCATCAGCTCAGTGGGACTCACCTCCATGTCCTGTAACAGCAACACATTAATTCAGACTCTGCTCTTGTGAGATTGTGTGTGTGTTTGTGTGTCTGTGTGTGTGTGTAAGCGTGTAAGACTCACGTCGCCGGCAAGTTGACGAAACACACTACGGAACTTGCGTTCCTCATCATTCTCATTCGCCTCGACATATGCTAGCGGCCTGCGAGCAGGTGGCTACAAACACACACACACGCACGCACAATAAAGTAAACATACAACATTGTGTTGTTTGTTTTTCTCTAAAACACTCATTCATTTTTGGGTTTAACTTACTGACATTGTGAAATGTTTTCTTTATGTAACACATGATGAAAGCAAATTATGGAAGGGGTCTCCAGTTTCAGCGTTTTGAAACCTTTTTCCTGACAGAAACACTATTGTACCTGTAATACTATTGCAATAAAACTTTTTGTGTCATTTGTAAAGTAATAAACTCTAATAAACCTATTATTATTATTATTATTATTATTATTATTATTATTTAACAGCACTGAGTAACACAGAGTGTGTTTTTCCTCACAGATCGTATGACAGAAGAGTTTTGCCACAGCCAGAACCATGGCTCTGATCTGCAGCTCTGGATAAAGAGTGTTATGTTCAGGTGAAACCCTGGAGCAGTTTTCCTGGACACACCTGCATGAGAAACTCATCCTGTAATTGACTTCCTCATCATCTTCAGCTGTACATTTAAAGCTTTGTTGCTTGTTCTTCTATTGTAAAATCCAGTTCTGAAACACAACTTGAATAAAAGAACGAGTGTAGGCTGGATTGCAGCCACACATACAAGCTGAAAAACCAGCTATACGGCACAAAACCACGTGTGACGTGTAATATGATTTGCATATTACACGTCACACCCTGAACCAACGTCTGCCTTATCTACATACCCTCTGTGTCATTCAGACATTTTTACAATCGAGGTCTGACTACTGACCATTAAATTGTAGTGGAAACAGTATTCTAACCAGGTGTTTCATTTTCAGCTGTGTCCAGGTTTGTGTTGAAAGAACAAAGAGATCATACATTACACCACTTTTGCAACACAACTTCTCTTTTCTTTAGCTAGGTGACTTTAAGAGAGCAATGCAGCAGCACTTTAGTCCGTCCAGTTCTCTTACCTCAACTTTAAAACTAAAGCCAACCATATGCTCATGTTTACTGTTTTCAAAAACAAACAAACAAACAAAAAAAAACCTTTTCAACATCTATTCATTTTAAGCAGATAGAGAGAACGCCAGTCATTAAAGCCAATTAGATTCAAGTACTTGTACACAATTACATAAATATTAACTTAAAATCAAGAAAAGTCAAAAATAAGCCTGATTAGAGCAAAACAGCGCAGAGCTAATCTGCCATGAATGTAAAATAGACGAATATTATTAGCCAGCTAGCATCATAAGAGCGGTGCTAATAACGTTCAAATTATTTTTGATAAGCGCAACAAATAATACTATATTAATAACATTTTTAAGATATTTTAGATACTTAATGTAACTCTCACTCACAGGGTCGGAGGGCACGAACTTGCCGGGATCGATGTTACTGTGGAAACAGAAAAGCGCGGGAACAGCATTACACAGTGTTTTTATATAACTCCGTGGAGGAATTGTGCTTGACGCATCTTCACAGTTTAAGTGGGCAAAACTATGAACGCTAAGCAATCAACTAAGAAACATAGTTATAAAACACAAGCTAGCAAACAATGAAGCTAAGCATATTTCTAGATAGCTCGTAAATATAAAGTAATTTATTCAGACCATGTGATGACAATTAAGGCGGAAAGGAAACAGAAAAATCGATAACGTCAACATTTACCTCAGACGTGCTGAAAATGACTAATAAAACACTCTATATGGCGACAATCACACGGATTACATTTAGCATTTAACTTGTTAACCTTTATATACACTTTATATGTAAAAATGACAAAATGACCGCACTGATTTCTGCTTGATGTTCCTGGCAGTTTAATCTTAATATACAAGGAGAAATAGTCTAGAAGTGTAAATTGTAAATAAGTGTGTGTGAGAACACACACTTATT
>JAOTRN010000030.1:11847923-11863429 GCA_028566695.1 Bagroides melapterus
CGTTGTCTCATTTCACTGTGTACTGCTAAGCTATATATGGTTGAAATGACAATAAAAGCTTCTTGACTTGACTTGACATGTTCACACCTTGGGTCAATTTAGCGTAGCCAGATTTGCCTCCCGGGAGGTGTGAGCAAACCAGAGAACCCCAGACAGGCCCAAGAAGAGCATGCAAAACAAACAGAGACCCTGAAGCTTCCTGTTACCTTACTGTACTATGTCTGATTCAGAATACTGGTTGTTTTGGGGCATAAATATTGACCATAAATATCAAGGCTCTATTTTCTTTGAAAAAGATCCCAAAATCAGTAAAACGTTCACTGTTACTACATACAGTTTAGCAATTTGGTCTATAACACGCTTCCCATTGGCATAAGTGACCTGTGTGTTCCTAGTTTTGACCAGAATCCTTGTCTCCCTGGGTTTGATGTTGGTCTTTCACCAACTGATGTGTTATTTATATTTCAGTAAGAGGAAGAACTCAATTTTGGGTGATAAAAGATGAAGCCAAGGTCAGCATGTGTGTGTAACATGTTCATGATACACATGGAGTAATAAGCTAATGAGGATTAATCAGGTGTGGCTTCATGAATCCCTCAATCTCAGACACTCTGAACTAGAAATGTCCTTTGTGCTGAACATGTTCACTGATTAGTAGTCAGCCAACACACAGCAGAGAGAAATATGTGATTGTCTCCACGTGTTTCTTCCTCCCTCTCATTTCATCTACCTATCCCACCTGAATTGCTTGCCCCCTCGCTTGCCCCCACCTTCCTCATTTTTTTCCCCTCCATCTCCCAATTTCAGCCCGCAGCACTGCGGTGGTGGTTTCCACGGCAACCACAGGGTGAGAGCTGCATCCTGAATCAGTGCTGGTGTGCCATCGCAAATAGTTATTGATCAGCTCTGATTGCAGCTGCAGCACTGTCCGATGCCGGGCTCTGCTGAAATTAAAGAATAAAGATGAGCTAGAAGATGATGTTAATAAGCATCACGTTGTTGCGTATGGAGCTGTCTTTATTTCTTTGGTTACTACACGTAGTCACGGGCGATATTATTCACTTTGGAAACGTGCCAATTCCATGCATTATAAAGCCAAACCACATTCAGATATGGGGATGAGGTCATGATGTTCTGCTGCAATGCATTTTGAGAGTCTGTCAACATCTTGTGACAGAATAACACGTTTAGAAAAATCACAAGATAATCAGCGGATCCTGGAGGACAAACAGAACCTGAGACTGTGTTACATCTTGAATTGTCCTGTGATGTAAATATGCTATAATAGTTAGTAAGCGCAGAAGAATGCTGCGTTCTGATTGGTCATCGGGTGTTGATTAGTTTTCTGTAACAACAGACTACAGCACAGAAGCAGATTACAGGTTTATCTTAATGCCCTCATTTAAAAGAAATCTTTCTTTGAGGAAATAAAAAAACAGTACTAATGGAAGGAGTCTCCAGTGTCAGTTCTCAGAAAGGTTTTTGAGGCACCTTCAAGACAGATGAGTATATGCTTTGTGGTTTCTCTGTAATGAAAAACTGTGTGGATTTTATTGTGTTAACTTGAAGAGATGGAGAAGGTTTACAGCTGCTGTAGCGTAAGTGACAAAAGGAAGTGACTGGTATTGTGGACATCCAACAACATTATAGATCAAGATTCAGATTGCTGTTTATAAGCTTTAATGTATTCTGTGAGAGTGTTTCTGATTGGACAGAAAGATCACAGAGTTTACAGCACTGAGGAGGCTATGAGATAAAATTATGCCTCTAATCATACATGTATGTGTGTGTGTGTGTGTGTAAGACACAGCAAAGCTCTTTCTGATATTTAACCGTACTTACCTGGTTCTCTTGGAGTGGGGATCAGGAGCACCAGGTTGCCACGGTGACGGTGGCATAGCGATGCATCCGTGACCGGAATATCCCAGCATTCTGTCAAAGAAGCATCCCCCACCCCCATACTCTACGAACCTGTCGCCATGACAACATGATTTTACCATCAAATCCTCTCTCCTATCTTACTATCTTACAATCTTAAAAAGAAAAGAGTGACACACACCCACCCAAACACACACAAACACACACACACGAATGTACATGTATAGGCTACACATTGATACACTATTGAAATATTTAAGTGCATTATTCAACACTGCGTCCGATCTCGTTGTATAAGCTCTAACATTAAATCAATGCAGTGGTGTCAAAGGGATTAGAATAATGAGACGTATGACCTTGGAATGTTATTGACGGATGGAGAAACTGTGGCAGAGGCAGAGCAAGGATGTCCAACCGGAACGGAACACTCGAGCACGATCACACACTGGGCCACTGATCTAAGACGGTTACTGATTGCTGAAGAGTGTTGGAGTGTCATCTGTGTGATGTCACTGCTTGGAGAAGGCTTTATATATATATGTGTGTGTGTGTAAACCAAGGTTGTTGCAATATTAGATGAATAGTCTTCTTATGGGGAGGTCTCTCTCTCTCTCTCTCTCTCTCTCTTTCCGTGTGTCTGAGTGTGTGTGTGTGCATGTGTGTGTGTGTGTGTGTGTGTGTGTGTGTGTGTGTGTGGTTGGTGGGAGGTGGCTTGGGGGGTTGCACTTCAGAGAACGAGGTAGAAACGGATATAAGGACACATAGAGAAACTGAACAAAACATCAATTTCTGCAAGAATTCTCAGTATATTAAGTTCATTCTGTACACTGAGAGACAGCAGAAAAAAAGAAAGATAGTGAAAGAACACAACCACCACAGCAACAAAAGCTATTACACCAATTATCCTCCAGTTAAACCACAACAAGGAAACAAACTTTTTTTAAAAAGGTAGTGTTGTGGTTACCATGGACACGCACACTAACTCTTCATCCTTTTATGGTGTGCCATTACTTTTGTCTCAATTTAATTAGTCTAGTTTCAGTAATTTATAGATTTGTTTTAGAATCACTTTCAGCTTGAAATTAGGATACAACCTCTAACTGAACTTTCAGGATAAACACATTACTTGTGTGAATAAATCTGTTCAGATCTGGTTTGACAAACTGCCATATGTTTTCCTTCTCCAAAGAGTCATCAAATCAAAGAAATATTAAAATCACTCAGCACTCAGTAAGTAAGCACCACAGAGCTGAGGGAGATGTGCTGTCCTCACACGGGGCTGCAATATTCCTGCTGTGAAGGCCAGAAGTCACGAGCAGGTCCAGGACGGTTCATGTCATCGGTGTGTAACTGGTGTGTAACTGGTGCGTAAGTTATATGGACATTATTCACGTGGGCCACCGCTACTAACGTTACAGAATGCCATTCCTCCACTTGGACGCAGACTTAAGACTTGATCCTCACAGACAGTGGTTTGCACATCTGCAGTGAACAAGCCTGCAGTTCTCCTAATCATGAATGATGGCTTTATGGTTGGTATGATTGGAGAAAGGAGCTCTAGAAATAGCTGTGCACCACTTTAGGCCTGTGAGCAAAGCAGAAAATAGGACAGTAGATCAGTCTGTTGAGGAGCATATGTCGGATTTCATGAGCATGAATCTGTATGGAACAAAAATTCGATTGAGCAGTTTTCATAAAAGAATTCTAAACATAGCCTCTGGGTCAAATCAGTCAGATGTGTTAAGAGGCGCAGTCACACAATGCTACGCTGTGATAGCATAACTATATTTAACGTCTGTAGATTTCTGCCATGAAAAGTGTCGTGGCACATCGTGTGCTGTGGTATAGTACATGATTACAATGAAAGCATCACTACCATGCTATTAATAGGGATTGTTCTTTGTTTATTTCCATGTTTAGGCACAGAGCAGACATCACACACTTGCTTTTGTCTCTTATTCTCATGCACACGCCGTCTGTGAAGCGCGGCTACACACTCTGACTAACACACGTCTCTTCATTCATCATAATTAAATTGTAAGCGCACAGACACACTGCAGTGCGGCAGTGTCACCTCTGTGTGTGTGAGAGAGACAGAGTGAGAGAAACAGAGAGAGAGAGAGAGAGAGAGAGAGATCCAGTCTAACAACTTTCCTATGAGGGAAGCTGACATCATTCGTATTTCCTCGCACTTTGAACAACCTCCAAATGTGTAAAGATTAAGAGATGTGCATCTGGCTCAAACAGAGATTCTCAATGATCTGTCTTGCTGTGGAAGAGGCGTGGCCTCTGCACCTAACAGAACCCTGTGGAGGAGGCGTGGTCTCTGAGCCTGATAGTCTCCATAAAGGAGGCGTGGTCTCTGTGCCTGATAGTCTCCATGAAGGAGGCGTGGTCTCTGTGCCTGATAGTCTCTATGAAGGAGGCGTGGTCTCTTTAGAAAATGAATGGCCTCAGTGTCTGATAGTCCCTATGAGAGATGTGTGGCCTCTGTGCCTGTCAGTTCCCTTCAAGTCCTCCTGTTACTGAGGCTAGTCTCCATCTTGTGGTAAACCCTCTGTTCTTTCTCTGGCAAAGTCTTCTCTTGATTATTGGCTTTCACACAGATCCACCTACCTCCCTGGAGGTTCTGGTGCTCTTGACTTCACCAGCAACTGTGAAGGAGTTTTTTCACCAAGGGAAGAATTCTTGTCATCCAATACAGTTTACAGCAGTGTTTTGGGTCTGAGTGTGTTCCTGAGCTCAACATTACACTCTTTATTTTAGCAGAACTTACCAAATAGCTGATTTAGCCACAACTAATGTTCTAATCTCTCTGTTGGGTTTGTTTTTGATGTTTCAGTCTAGCCTACTTCACTGACAGTGGCATCTCTTTGGACTTGATATTGAGAGTAAACAAATGTAAATGTCACACTGGAAATCAACCCTTGACCTTTAATCGACTTGCTCATGTTAATGCATATAAAATAAGCTACACCTCACTGTGCATTACTGCAGCTTTATCTTTTCAACATGCAGAAAATTGTGTGTGTCTGTGTGTGTGTGTGTGTGTGTGTGAAGATAAAATTAAAAAGTTAAATATGAGTCACACCAAAAAAAGTTTCTTTTATGAGTCACACCAAAAAAACGTTTCTTTTTTTCCAACTGAGATTACTGAGACGTTATCGAGGTTTCTGTGTTTTATTTACCATTCCTCTTCAACAAACATAACTTACAGATTTCAAATCAAAACCACTTTAGACATTCAAAGCATTGAAAAAAAAACAGTAATAAGCGCTTATGTGTCAGTAAATTACAGACACAAAACTCACTCACTCGCTCTCACACACACACACACACACACACACACACACACACACACACACACACAAAAGGGAATGCAATAAGGGAGACTGGAGGATTGCTGGAATCTCATACACACTCCTTCAGATCTCACTCAAAAAAAACAAAAACAAACAAAATACCAAAATACAGCTCAAATTATAATAAGAATAAATGAAACAAAACGAAAACGAGAGCAAGAGGAAAACCGCACTGTGTGAAGGTTAAGAACAGGTTGCTTGGTTTCGATTTGCATCCAGAAGGTTTCCACTGTGTGTGTGTTTGTGTGTGTTTGTCTGTGTGTGTCTGTGTGTGTGTGTATGTGCGTGTTTGTGTGTGTTGACATGGGGACCTAATGCTCAGTAAAGTGCATTTGATGACGAGAGAGAGAGGAAGGAGAAATGGCATCAGAAGATAAAAACACAGGCGCTAATGCGGCGTTCGCACACTTACACACACATACATGAGTTTCAACAGCCTCCACCTACAGACACGGAACACGGAAATAACATTCTGTTATCATTTTATGTAAAAATGCAAATACATTCAGAAAAATTACAGCCGGGGTTTGGAGAATCAAGTTACGACATCCAACTGATTCACGTGAATATGACTCACAAGGTAACGTAATGTAACCTAATGGAACGGAACATAGCAGACGTTTTGCATGCATGGGCTGTATTTTATCCTCTAAACCACAGACCGTGTTTCTGTCCCCGCACTGTACACAGACCATACTACTGTTCATTATTATTTACCTTAAAACTCTATATATCTATAACCCCACGTTCACAATATCAAGTGACAGGACACCAGCATCCCATGTGGTTTCTTCTTTTTTAGTTAGGGTTAGGGTTAGGGTTAGGCTTGTGGGCGTGGTGATGTCAAACAGAAGAAGGTATATTTTTGATATGTTGCTGTCTTGATTCATACTAGCCTCTACATGTACACTACACTCATCAGAGTCTCCCACAATCTCTGCTACTTCCAGCCAGATTTAATTTTTCTTCATATACAGTACATTTAATGAAAGGTCAAATAAATCTGGAGAATATTTCACTTCCTTTTTTGTGCATCAGACAGTAAACAGTATAAATCTGTAATCTGTAATGAAGCTGAAATCACAGCTCAGTGCCGCTCACGTAGGTGAAAAACTGAACCATCGTCCAATGATTTATCACTTGCTAATGTGAACAGAGGGTATAGATTAAGATGATGTATTATTCATACATTTCCAAATTCTGGTAAAATCTGTTTTTTTTTATTATATTGAAGATGACTTTGTGTTTCTGTATTCGTTCCCACCAAACAGCACATTCATGATGCCACTAGACTTTTACAGTCCTTTTCAAACTTGAACGTATTCACAGAAAGGTCTTTTTATGCTGCCTTTCAAGTGGATCCAGGAGGAGGTTTTACCCTGGGAGGGGTAAAAAACATGCCCCATAGGCAGCCTTTTTCAGCATCATGCCGAGCCATCGCTGCCTAACAAGTTACTTTTTTCAGAAACAGCTTCATTAATCTTTATTGAACTGCTTTAAACCCTTTAACTGTGAGATCTTGTTGATCCAACATTTCATTTTTTACAGTGCAGGTCCAGTTCCCATGGTTACCGTGCCGGTCTATGAACCATAAGAGCTCTTCCGATATCTGTCTTTAAAAAAAAAAAAGGCTAAAGGAATAAAAATTGAAGCTGTTAACTGAAAACATGTCCGATCTGCGCCACATGCAAAACTGTGCCTCAGAATGACTCTAGACACTCAACAAAACGTTTCTATTTTTTTTTTTGTTAGTTTTGATTCCCCGCCCCCCTGATAATTCACTTGGATATCATGCAATAGAGACGTGCAAAAAAGATAAACACCTAACTCCACGAAACACACTTTCATAAATGGGACATGTTATGGGTGCTTAATAACGCGTTTACGACATGATTATAACATGTTTATGCCTACTCCATGCCGACCTACAGAGAGAATATGAAGGAAGAGCTGCGTGGAAGCCACAATTCAAACGAACGCACAGGATGCTTTCTCGACCGAGTGTATAAAAACCATGTTTATGCATAAAAGAACTACCGTTATTATTCTCTATGCAACTATGGAGTTAAAACCAACACTGACATTGCTCTTTGTTCATGTTTTCTTTTTTTCCTCAATGTTTTGTTCTTTTTGATTATCTTTTCATTCAAACTAAAAAGTATCGATTGATTGGCACTTGATCGATGCGTCTAAATAGTTAGCGATATCTAAAATGCTTGATCGCACGTCTACATGTTAAGAAGCTGCGTGGGTCACAGGTTTTATTTCACGGCTATGTTATTTGTATCGACACACCTCGTTTGTGCTCCTGCCAAAAACGAGCGTAACTCTAATAAACGGATCAGACATCTTTTCAACTAAAATATTTCTCGTATATTTATCAAATAGCAGCATTTTTTCGATTTTTTTCCTTACTTTCTTTACAGTATTACAAAAAGTACATGTAAACCTATTCATTCAAAAGTGTATTAAATCCAAAGTTTCATACAACGGACATAACAAAAACACAAAAACTGGACGACATGCTACAATATTGCTTCCAATATTTCTTTACATTTTTATTTATGTAGATTGAAAAAAAATTGTCAGGGACGTCGATATGGACACCAGCACTCCAATTAGAGCAAATTCTAATGCACAAACAAATGGCAAAGCTAATCTTAATCTGGCTCGATTGGCACTGTCGTCATACACACGAGTATAACGGCGTTCACACACTGAAACCCACGGCGCAAGACAACTGCATTTAGACTACAAACTAGAGAACGACACTAAAAGTTCCACGAAGACCATGGGACAGGACGGAATCCACAGTTTCATTTTAAAAAAGGGGAAAGGGGAGAGGAAAAGAATGACCTCAGACCGTTCTCTGAGAGAGAGAGGATAGAGAGCACAGGATACGAACGACGGTCATCGTTCGAGCTTGAGGTGGGCATCATCCCCCTTTCCCAGAGTTCCTTGCTCTGGATCTTTCAGGCATCCAGCCCCCCTTTTAAAGCACCAATTCCCTGTGGTTCAGGGGTTGGAGCGAGTCTATTTACACTCTCATAATGGTTAGGGCAAACTGATCTTAGGTCAGGTGTGAAAATGGATTTGAGTTGAGGTACAGAACTGTTTCCAGGTCACGAGTTCACAGAGAGAAGACGAACTTGTGGAGCAGCAGCGCAGTTTAACGGCATGGTGCTCATGGCATAGTCATCCACTGCCCCATAGAGGAAAGAGGAGAGGGGGCAGGAATGCCTGCACTTACTCGAAGCCAAGGAATGTACTCTAACACACTCATCAAATGCCACCATTAACCAGAGGGCAGGGTAAGTACGAAGGAAGCTAGAAGATGTGTGTTTTGTGTTGCTCTGGTATGGTGGTCCCCCTCTGGAGCTTGTCCGTTCAGACGTCATCCTTGCAAAAGGTTCCATCAGGACCCTGTTCAAGTTAGTATTGAGGTAGTTACCAAATTTTTAAGTTATTTTGCAATCTGGCACATGAGTACAATGGTCAAGTGACCTGCGAGTAAGTAGCTAACCACATGGGCGATTTTAGCCAATGGGACAGTACCAAGGATGTCAGGATGGAACACCAGCTTCATTAAAGGGTCTGGTACATTTCAATAAACCAAGATGCAGTCGGTCTCATCTTATTCTCTATTCAAAAGTTTGCTTTCCAGTTGAATAACTGTATACAGAAGTGCCGAGTGCCAATCAGACGGCGACTTTCTGAAGGTTGCGGACAGGAAAATCACACAAAATCTATGCTGCTTGCTGAGCTTCTCGTGACGAAGATAGACGACCTCAGCTGGGGGACCGCCACAGTTACTCCATTGATAAAAGAAACCATGTAACAAATTGATGAATAAAAATAAATTAAGCAAAACATAGAGGACAGCAAAAAATAAATATAGAAAACATTTAACATTAAAAAAGTTTGAAAAGAGAAGGAAATAGAGACTAGAGGCTGGGGAGGTATGCAGCATGAGAGAGGAAAACAGAGACGGAGAATCCATGGCTAATGAAGTTGCAATTTCATTTGAAGTCTTTTCATTTACACCTTATTAAATTTCCACAACAAAATGCACAGAGACATTGCATGCGGTTGTGCTGGGTTTGTGCTTCTGAAATTGCATATGCAGTTTCATCTCAAATCTTAAAAATAAATTATTTAGCCCAAAACTGACAGCGTGCAGTAATTGCTCCTCAGCAGCGACAATTCTTGAGATGGATGAATATCGTTAAAATGGTCTGTTGATAAACTTCCTGCCAAAAGCAGTGCATGTAACAGATTTCTTAAGGCAATCTTTGTCACAATAATTTGATGCATATAAATGAATCGCTGTCTCTCTCGTTCGTGCTCTCTCCCCTCCCTCTAACTCTTGCTTTCTGTTCCCCCTGGTTCCAAAGCAGATTACGGTCTGGGAATTGGAGGCAGTTGATGAATGTCTTTACGAGTGTGTATTTAGGTCAGTAGAAGATCGGGCATAGCCACGTGGTTATATATAGACGGCCACGGTTCAAACGGAGATATGCTAATTAATGGCTGGTGTGAATTCTGAGCCGTTAGAGCTGACCCAGTGTATCTCTCGGCTGGAGGAACCGACAGGTCCACAGCATCCAGCCCTGCTGTGCTGTGCATTAGTGGACGCTGCAATGTGTACAGTACATTCCAGAGTTTAGGATGGTGTCGGCTGCTTGATTCACAGTGTGGTTTAAAAGAGATCACCTTCTTATTTATCTGTACAAGTTCTGTACCTCATAGCTCCCTTGCTGGATTTAAAAATGCATTTAGCAGCAGAGACAACGGTGCTAAGTGTATGGCCTTAAAAAAACATGCTATTTATTACTCTGCCATGCTGTTTTCCAAAAAATGCATCCCACAACACAATGGATACAGGGGTGTTACACTCAGGCAAAGCACCCAAAAAAACAGAGAACTGCACAAGAAATGCACTGAGTATTAATGCTAGATGATGTGCAGTTTCTCTGGGTTGAGCACTCTCGGCATGTTTGCGTCTGACTAAGATATGGGACTCCTTCATGCCAGATAACTCACACCAGCATCAGAGTGGAAAACAGCTTACTGTTAATATTTTTACAAAGGCTGCGTTGCATTGTATGCGCTCCCTTCCTTCTGCTGCCAGACCTATGGCAGCCTGACATCGAGGCTAGTTTGCGCAGTAGTGAACTAGGTGCCAACTGGAACTCAATCGAGGACTTTGTTGCACTGCATACAAACTGGAAATCTTTAATTCTTTTCCCATTCTGTCCAAACATGAGGTATATCAGCTTGAGCTCTATTTGTACAAAAAAACAACAACAAAAAACCCACACGTTTTAAAAATCGCCAGTGTTTACTGGAGCGACATAGTGGATATTTGAGACTGGCTTAACACTTGAGATGCTTATTTTTCAATGGCAATGTTAGTGTTACTATTTGTCAGTAATCCTAATCAGTAGGTAAGTTTGGAGATGTTTCACATGCAGATTCTGACGTCCTTCAATTAATTATTTTAATAATAACGAATAACAGAGTTAGCAGCTGAAAAGTGTTTTTGTTTTCAGCACTGTGTCTTATTTGTAATGATGTTATGACCAATTCACAAAATTGCTTTTATTCAATAATTGAGGGAAGGCAAATTCAACCCCAAAGTGCTAAAATCTAGCTAAGTAAGAAATTTAAACCTCTGATGTTTTCTCATTAGTGAATTCCCTATAGCACCAAAGAGGGATCAATTGACTAAACTGCACTCGCAGAGTGTGGGGGTTTGTGTGTTTGTGTGTGTTTACATTCCTGTCCTCTCGAAGGGACCTTTATTCCTTTGACATTTTTTGTCTGCCTGCCTTTCCACGGCTGAGTCAGGTTCGGCTGCTGATGCCAAACAAAGACTCAGTTTGGACTTCCTGACACATTAAAAAAAAAAAAAATAAATAAAAAAAAGCTAGACCAGGAAGTCTTTATACATTCAGGTCAACCTGAAATCACAGGTTTAAGTAAAGTCTAAATCTACTGTGACTGAGAGTAATCTGCTGTCCGATTAATGGGAGAAAGTCAGTAACAGACAAAAACAGTGCGAACAGACAAAAAATCTTCTGCCTTTCTTATGTTAATTTTTTTTTTTGTAAAACCCTACAAGACTGCCTCAGGCATAAAACACATATAAATCTGTATAGGGCCAAACTGTAGATATTGAATTGTACCCAAGAGTGGCTGCTGCAAAACCCATTACCTATGTCTCTGTCATAAATTTGGACTATCTTGTACAGGCTCCACTAATGACAAAAAAAATAAAATGGAACCTAGCTGGTCCCTGGCTGTGAGAAACAGCGGAGGTGAGGCCTGAATCTCCTCCCTCCCAGAGTGCCACAGGGTTCAGTACTGAGCCCCTCGTCATCTACACCACATCTAAACACTCGAGAATAAAAAAATAATTAAAAACAGAACAGAACAGCAGATTTTCAGTCCCAAATTCTTACACACCTCTGCCCCAGGTCCACAGGTAAGCATCATTCTTTCCTCACATTTTTTTGTTTTGTTTCTTTCCTCTGAAATGTGAACATGGACACATACTCTTTTCTTCTGTTCCCCTTACCGACATCTTTCCTCTGTTTTTGTCTTTTGTTTGTTCATCTTGTTCATTTTTTGCTCTCTTTTTCGTTGCTCTTTCGAATCCCTTTCCTCGCTGCCCTCCCTCCCTCCCCCAACACTTGAGTTCACTCTCTAGCCCACTTTCTGAGGGTTTGTGGCACGGACGCCTTGCTCATACGTGATCCGCTGGCTGATGAGATACTGTGCGGCCTGTGTTGCTGCCGGCGACCCTGTGATGGTCACTTTGCGGTTGCGTGTGCCTGGGATGAACTCCCCCTTCTTGGAGATCTGGATGCGTGCCCCTGTCAGCTCCTGGTACTCCACCAGCGTCTTTCCCCCTTTCCCTAAAATGGCCCCCACCAGGTTCTCGGGCACGGCAATCTCCAGCACCTCCTTGCCACCTTCTGCCAGTTTCTCAGTCCCCAGCAGTGATGATGCCACTAGTGGGGAGGAGGCTGGGTTCAGGTAGCCGTTGGAAGCTCCCGTGGCAGCTGCAAGAGAACCCAGTGAGAAACCAGCTAGCCCAGGTGCAGCTGGATGAGCCGCTCCTCCGGATGCCTCGCTGGCATACGATGCTAAGAGGTTAGCTGCAGCAGCAGCTGCAGGGTTAGCACTAGCAGCAACGGCAGCTAAAACCCCAGAGGCAGCTGCTGGGTTCAGGCCAAGCCCCAAAGTGTTGGTGTTGTAGCCATAACTGGCAAGAGTGTTCAGGGCGGAGGTGATGGCCAGCAGGTCGTTGCCGGAGAAGCCAGACATTGCAGAGGGGAAGCTGGCAAGCCCCGCCTGGCCCAGCAGTGTGGACGCAGTGGCAGCAGCAGCAGCAGCAGCACTAGGCAGAACCTCAGCACTGTTGGCATACGGTGAGCCTGTGGGGTTGGAGTTGGCCACAGGTCCTGTGACATTGGAGTAGCTGATGTTGAGACAACTACTGCTCTGAGGGTCCTCCTGGATCTTCTGCACAATAATCTCTACAGCCTTTCGGTTCTGCTCAGGTTCGCCGCTTACTGTCACCACTCTCTCCTGCAGGTTGATGCCCTCTGGCTTCTGTGAGAGCTGCACCCATGCACCTGATTGCTCCATCACCGACTTCACAGTTGCTCCACCCTTACCAATGATCAGCCCAGCTGTGCTGTTGGGCACGATCAGTTTAGCCTGCATCAGAGAAGGTTAGAATCCTTAAGGAACAACATTGAGGTTCTCAAACAATAACAGTGCTGAAAGTACTAAAGAATTGTTATAGGGCAAACTGAACATAGAAATGATTTATATTGTTTTTTGTTTAAGTTTTGTAAGAAATTCCTGAGTTTTGAATATAAACCGAAGCTTAACAAAAGCAAAAGTAAAATTCTAAAAGAAGAGAATTAGTCTTGCACTATATTATTGGTACAAAGAATTTACTCTAATTGACTTTTTTGTATTTGTCATTGTATGAATATAAAGCTAATGCCAGAGTTTCGCTCAAATGTCACTTGTATCAGTCTTATAGGCATGAAGGCATGATATAAGATGTCAGTGGCAAGCAACATTACAGATACTTGTCACTCAATAGGACACAGGTGGTAAAGTTTCAAGTGACTGGTTCACCATTGCCCACCCTAAACTACTCAAAACCTGGTTCCAGACAATCAGACTGCAGTCTGATGCACAGGATCAATGGCTGCCATCCACATCTACTATATACAGCTTGTATGTATGTGAGCAAAAGAGAGAGTGAGAGATTTGACTATAAGGTCTCACTGACCAGTCATTGCTTATCTCAGCCATTTGTTGATCCTGGGGCTTACCGTGCAGCTGCCTCCTCTCTTTCTCTGGAACACACAGGTAAAAATAACCCCATGCTCTCGCTCTTTTCAGGCCCAGTCTTTCCCCCAGGGAACAGCCCAAGCATGTCATCTCTACAACACTAATATAACACACTGCCTCACTGCTATCAGCATCCAGGCTGTTCTTGATGCAGCTCTTCATAGCAACTTAATGTGTGATTAATTCTTAATTCTTTGGCCAATAGGGTAGAATGTGTGTATGTGCGTGACTGACCTGTTTGACCCGGTCGGGGTTAACAGTGGTTTGAGGCTGCAGGATGCTGACTGGTTCACTTTTCTGGCTACTTTGAGGCATCTCACGTACTTTCTCAGCAATGAAGTTATGAACTCCATTCAATGCCTCCACCGTACCTTGGATTAAACACACACGCTCTGTCGTACCTAGACACACACAAACACACACACACACAGGTATATTGTGTATTGTTTAATAGCTGAATATTTTAAATGACTGCTCTTCAACTGTTTGCTGTTTCCTATTTCCACAGCTGCTGCAAATAAACATCACACACAGTTGATCTGTTTTTGGCAGTTGAAGATGATGACCTGCCTGGAATTCTGTGGCTAAGGATAAAGAACCCTTGACAGTCTCAACAGTTGCTTTGATGGAGAGGATCTTGTTTAGGTACAGAAATCATAACACACTGCAGAAGTGTGCACGATAGCCCTAGTTGAATGAAAGTGGTGGAAGAAAATAGATCCAGTGTAAATAGAATATTTCTAAATAAATAAATACTGCCACCCTGTACTCTTAAAATAAAATTCTGGAAACAAATATAAAGGCTATAGGTGAAAATCTATTCATATTAGCTAATCATCCATAAATATGTTTCTGTCTTTTTTAACCATTCTGGCCTCATATTTATTGTTAGATATGCTTTGTGTGTCACAAGCCACTTTAGCCAATGCTTCCTTTTCTCCCAACATGCACCTCTTCATTCTCACATCTCAAAAATAGCAATGCCAATAATCTCGTAACAATCTCAGGCAGTAGTTGTAGGTGGTCTCTGGAACTATCAATCTGTCCACAAAGCTGACTTCATCTCAGCCTTGGCTTGGTTCCATGCACTCTACTTCCGTACTCTGACAGGGAAAAGGATTACTACAGAGAAGTTGGCAACACCAGCTGCTCCGTTGTCCTCTGAATTCTCTCTCTCTGTGATGGATTGGCAGGGGTCTGATTATAGCCCAGAAGAGAAGCTTCTCACCCCACATGTCTTTCACGTCCTAATGTCTCATCGGATTAATACCTTGCTGTAATTCCTTGCCATAACCTTTCTTCTTGGTCCTCTAGTGCAGTGGTTCTTAAAAAGGAGTCTGTGAAGCATAACCAGTTTTATTTTAAATGAAGATATAATTTTGGAAAGTTACTTCACTCACCTGTAAACCAACACAAAACCAACCAATCACATGCATCGCTCATAGAGGTGCAAGGGAAAAAATATTTTTTTCTATTTCTAAAATAGTTTCAGGTGAGAGGAGATGCATGATGCATCAGCAGGCAGCATACATACAAAACTATTTTTTTCCCTTGCACCTCTATGAGCTAGGTTTAGGGTTAGGGTAACCCTAAACCTAAATGTGGTACGAGCTTGGGACCTCATTTTCAACAAACCTTCAACAGTGGCCATCACAATGTCACAATATCACTACACAATACCATTTCCACCAACCTTTGAATTGCTGACTCACTAAAAAGGTGCTTGTGCTTGTAGATGACATTAAAATCAACATTACATTGTAAGAAACTACAGATTGTTGTACCCACATTCCATTCCAAGATACACATTAGAAATAGCCCATTACCTAAAAGGCTTAAGTATCATAAGGTAATATGTTTATAACTCTAAAGGAATAAAACTTGATC